>JAANSN010000979.1:0-41130 GCA_036850665.1 Dicranocentrus wangi | reverse complement strand
CAATCAAATTTCCTTGCCTTGAAAATGTGTTTCATAAAATGTGTTTAAAAATTGGTTGGATTCCACGGACTGAAATTTTCACTTGCTCTGAATATGAAAAGTTTTAGAACTTCCCCATTTTGGCATTTCCCCTCCGGGCCCATTCCCCTTCAAGCATTTTCCTTTTGCGCCTTTCCCTCTGGTCTATAAATATTCCCTTCAAATTTAACCATGCTCCCTTTTCATATTAACTTGTGCCAAACTTCAAAATGGATTTAATTCAACAAATGGAAACAGCCACGGGGGGTTCAGATTTTCCAGAAAACTTTCACGGATCCATCGGTGTCTAAATCTCAAATTTTTCCCGAACTGGATTGAAATTTTCGTGAGATTTGCTATATTTCCCCGAAATTTTCCGGGCAATTTTTAATTCTCTTCCCTCAAATAGGTTGTTTTTCCAGAAATTTCCCGAGCAATTTTTAATTTTGCAGAAATCTCTCGAGCAATTCCCCTCAAATGTGCTATTTTCCTAGAAATTTCCCGAGCAATTTTTAATTTTGCAGAAATCTCTCGAGCAATTCCCCTCAAATGTGCTATTTTCCCAGAAACTTCAACACCAGAACAACGGGAACTTGACTAATTGTTTAGGCGCAGTCGCTTAGACAGAGGAAAATAATGCATAATTTCGCCGGGGATATTGTTGGTGCTACTTGTTATTAACTTTTTCACCTTTAATCATTTCAATATTGGAAATCTCATGGTGCCCCTGTGCATAATAACATGGGTAGCAAGCCGGGGAGTACATGCCTGTGGAAAGGTACTCCTTGAACGGAATACTTAGTCATAAAGTCTCGTGAATGGTAACTGACTTTACAGGTATAACCGGCCCAAAACATTAAGTTCCATGGTATGCAATGATCTCCAATGTTCCATCATATTATAGGTAAACTTTCTATTGCACGCATATCCCGAGGTCTAACAATCGAATCAGACCAATTTCACTGCCCCGCAGCAGCAGGAGTGGAAGTAGTAGTAGTAGTAATAGTAGTAGTTGTAGTAGTAGTAAGTAGTACGCAATGTAATGTGCTTTTCGCTCCGGTATTGTATTATTGTGACTGGATGAAAGGAGTTGAAGACATTGGGTGTCCAATGGGGCCCCACCAGCATACGCAAGGAAACATCTATAAAGGGTTGTCTATATATGAGTGCATGTTAATAGGTATATCTTGGCGTGCGGTGTGGGGGCCCATTGTGACTTTCAAAGACTTCTACTAGATCCAGTCACAGAATGCTCATTTGTGGTGTGCGGTAGGTGACATACTGTAAGCGTGAGTATTGTCTTTATACTGAGCTGAGAGAGAGGGAGAGCGAGAGAGAGAGAGAGAGAGAAGAGTTTATGCACATCTGTATTCCTTCAAATACCCATCCCATACAGTCTTCACATTTTTTACCATTGCTCTACTGCCACAGTGTACTGCTGGCTTCATCATCATTGCGAGTATACAGTCCAGACCTGTGGACTGAAAACTTGGATAATTTTTTGTGCCACACACGGGAGTCTACTCCTCGACTCACTACATGTCACACGCTAAAACACTAAAGATTCCAACTCTTTGGACTCCCCTGGTTCGCAAAAATCGCTCAGATTGTGGAGCACGGGGCCTCAGTAAGAGCTAGCTCCAAAGGTGGAGCAGCGAGGCACTCTCCAAGCTCACTCAGCTCCACTTGTGAAGACTCTGGTGTAGGAGGGGTAATAGAAAAGTGGTGGATGGTATGGTGGTGATGATGGTACGGACGGTGGAGGCACTCGCAGCCAGTCGTAGAGGCAATGAATGACCAAGAAACCTGCTACATTCTGAGGTTGCACGGTACTACTACTACTACTACTGCTCACACTACTCCCAATCCCAATTTCACAACAACAGTAGACTAGCCTCACACACATGCAGGACCAGGCCAGAGGAGAGCGAGATCAGAACTTTTTGGGAGAAGACGACCAAGGCAGCAGAGAGACAAACGAGAGGAGGAACCGACCGAGAACAAACACACCGAGAAAAACCTTTTTCCCATCCACCCTCTGTATCCCTTTTTATACGTGGAGGAGTTTCAACTGGGGAAAGCAGTTCGGCGAGGCAGAGGCAGGGAGCCGAGAAAAGTGAGAGAATTGGAGTGTGTTTTGGAGACATGGGCAGGCATACTTTTACGGCTTACCACCACCGTCACCACTAACACAAACATAACAGTAGTCAAACATTCCATGTTACATTGTGTGGAACATTTTGAGAGAAGATAGAGAGAGAGAGAGAGAGAAAACCTGAGAAGAAAAAAAAAGATCCATCCATCCATCCGATCCGCCCGTAGTCGTAGTAGCAGTAGTACTTTTTTTTACCTTCTCGTTTTCTCCTTCTTCGTCTCCTCCTCCTCCTCCTCCTCCTCCTTATGATCGAATTGACTCTGGGAACAGTCTGAAAGTGAGGTTGGAGTAGTTGGAGTTGGATGGAAGTGAATGTTGCTGAATGTCTCTCTGAATGTACCACTCGCGGCATACACGACGACGACGATAGCACGACATATGCCTTGCTTCAGTATTCGGCAGCCGTTCCTTCCTTGCCTGCCTGTTCACTACATCAACATTTATATAATCAGCTTATTTGGAATTGGGATAGAATAGAATTAATAAGGAATAGCGAGAGAGAGAGAGAGAGAGAGAGAGAGACCCTAGTTTTTTTTAGAGTAGACTACTGCCATTTACTCATATAACAAAACACGAGATAGTAGTCGCTGCTGAACTGCTTTGCTGGCTCCGCCGTTGGCCGTGGTTGGAGGAACCCATTCTTATTGCAAGTTAACCCATTCTCGTCTTTCTATTCCATATTCCAATCCAATCCAATATTCCATACTGTGAACTGAACAACACTCACATCAGAGGAATGGTCACAGACAGGGTGGCACACACACCAGAAACCAGAGGAAACACTTTGAGAGAAACAGCAGGAACCGAGAAGGAGCTCCAACCCAAGTAAAAAAACAATTATAATATTATGCTAACTAGTCACTATATTACTTTAGAAATACTAAGATTTAGACCTAGTTACTGGAACTTGGGGAAGGAAAGGGTGGTAAAAAAAAGGTGCAGCTAGCGCCTTTTAATCCAAGAGCCAAAGAAAATAATATATATAAAAAAATCCTTCAAGTTTTTTTTCCTCGCTTTTCTTGAAAAGTTTGTTCTTCTTTTTTGTATTACTCACTCTCTGCTTTCTTCCGAAACATACAAAATACACTAAACATTTTTGTACTTTTTTTCAAAAAAAAAATTCCATTAGGTTGCATTTCGAGGATCATCAACAACACTTGCCGTCGTACCATGATCCAAAGGATTTCAGCGAGAACACATAATAATTATTCTCGAAAGGAACAGGTTTCCACAACGTCGTCGGCATAGCCCTAATTTTGTGAGACCGAGAGGAGGCGATTTTAATCAGTAAGGTTATAATCAGTGCCGGATTAAGCCATATAATAACACAAAGCATGGGCGCTGAACCCTTGGGTGATCTGTGAAGGTGATTGTCCAAAAACCAAATATATAATAATATATTTTTGTACGGAGAACGAGTTTGGACAAATCTGGAAGAAAACTCCCGTTGTATGTGGGTGTTCCTTACGGCTCAAATCTCGATCACTTGATTATGTGGATTGTTTTTGTGGAGCTGTTGACTGTTGTTGCGTGGTGCAAGTTGTTGTAGTAACTTCTCCAAGGGTGGTGGAGGATGATTTCTGAGTCCAGTCCAGTGGATGAAACACATTTCTGAAGATAGCCAGTTCCACGTCATGGAGGTTGTGGAAAGCTTTCGTCACTGTTGATCAAGAGCTCCGGAGAGAAAACGGGATTTTAGGGAGAAACAAGAGGTGTGTGTATTGATCATTCAGTGTGGTGGTGGATAAAATTTTAAACAAAGTCAACAAGAGTGGTGCTGCTGGTGCTGTTATCCTTCTGGTCACATTGCGACCTCTTCCATACAAGTTATCTTCCCATTCCCAGCCAGTACACCAGGTTTCCAACAACGCCTGGCCCCACCATCGTCCTAACTGGATGATGATGATGACTCGTTTGACGATAATGACAGATCAGTTCGTTTCAGGTGATATTCAAACAAAGTAAACGGGTCAAAGAGTCGACGAGAGTCGGGTGACTTGGGTCACTGGCAAGGCGTAGGTGCAGTCAACTCGAGTGCTTCAATCGACGACAATCCCAATTTCCTGGAAACGGTGTGCGTGAACAGGAAAGTAGGCCAAGTCGGATGTATACAACACAAGCTTGAGGTGAAGGCAATAAATTTTAAAGTTAAGTTAAGTTTGAAAAGTTTGGTGACCTAATTACTTAGATTTCTCTTGGAAACTTTTGTAATTTAATTAGGAGGAGTTACTACTACGACGACTATGACTAAAAGCATGGGGCGATAGCAAGAGGAGATTTTTTTATACCACGATAAGGAACAAGGAATGGACCTAGCCTCTTATTTCTTCTGCAACGTCGTGTCACTTGTGGTGTGAGGGAAGACACGGACCTGTGTACTGAATCGAGAATCGACTTCATCTTTCTCTCCAGTTTTTGGAGATCTGTGTGTTCTTCAATATCCAGTTCAACTTTTTACCTTTTTTCTACTTTTGTACATATTAAAACAAGTCCAAGGGAGGAGAAGAGGCTTTAGTGCGTAGATATTTTGTACCAGTTTGTCAAGGAGAGTGAGGGAGTACTGCTACTGCTACGTCAAGCGTGTGTCTTAAATTTATTAATCCAGCGGCAAAACGGAACGGTACTACTGTACAGGAACAGCGGCGGCACTCCTACTACGATAGTGCGGCGACAAGCGATTCACAGGCATAGGCAAACGATTTCGTATTACGAACAAGTCGAAGGCGACGACAGGAATATTCATTTCACCAAAGCATGAGCGAGGAGACTGAGAGCTACAAGACGCCGGCAAGTAGCGAGAATCCTCCGGTGATTGAAACAAGTGCCAAACTCACTGGCGCTACGACAAATAACGCTGCCGTTGCTGCTGCGGCAGCGGCAGCCGCGAATGCTAATGCGGCAAACGTTGCAAATGTAACGGGTGGGGGAGGTGGCGGAGGACAAGGGGCAATCCCTGAGATTGGACCAGTGTGGCCTACTCCAGCTCCACCAGTTGAAGACTTCAATTACTTTTTCAATTCTGCGCTCAGCTTCCAGCAGAATGGATACTTTTTTCAGAATTTCGGACCTCCACCTAATATGAGTAAGTAGTGACAGACAGACATCATTTGAAACCTAGAGTCAATTGTTTGCGTCACATGTCTATAAAACTCATTCTTTGACGCTATTTATTATTTTTAAAAAATTACTTTTTTTGCAGCCGCTGGTTTAACACAAAATGGCCCATTTGGTCCAAGGAGGTCTCCGTTTGGTCCGCAACCTACACAGAGACCGACGGGAAACAATGCGGCAGGTGGGGTCATTGGGAGATTCCCACCTTTTGGTTTTCAACAACCGCGACAACCAATGAGACCCGGTTTGAAAACTAGTGGTGCTATGTATGGGTACGTTGTCGTAACATTGTCGTCTTTAAACTAGTTGCTAGGATTTAATTCCTAGTATTATATTGAGTTTGTTTCAATTAGTAAATAGTTAGCTGGCATGAACTGCGTGGGGTGGGGTGGTACCGTTGAATAATCAAAGGATTTCTTTGCACTTTATATTGTAGGCGAAAACCCAGTCCAACAATGATGGTAGCGTCAAATATCCGTCGAAACTATACGGGGAAGGGACCCTTCCAACCCCCTTACGATGGACAGACGGTTGTGGGGAGTGAGAATGATGCAATGTTTCAGGAACGAAATGGTGCTGGACCACTGGACAACATGCGTTCCTTGGAACAATATCTATCAGACATGATGAGAACTGGAGGGGAACATGATGGGCGAACGGGAGTTGCAAAATGGAATTATGCTGGTGGTGCTGAGGATCCAACAGGAGTTGGTGTTCAAAATGCCAACGCTGGCTTTCTTCTAGATGAAGTTGATGGGTCAATGGCACCGACCGTGGGCGTAGCAAATGTATCCCCTCGTTCCGCAGCCAGCGTTGTTGGGGTGCCCAATGCTGGTAATGACTCTGGGGAGCGTTTCTCGAGGAAGGTGTTCGTCGGCGGTCTTCCGCCAGACATTGACGAGGGTACGTGTACTTTATTTATATTTACTTTACTGACTGACTGACGGTATGGTACTGATCAGCATTTTCCTTATTCTCAATTAATTATTATATTTCTTAAACGGAGATTTATGGTTGTACTTTCGCAGAGGAGATCACAGCAAGTTTCCGTCGTTTTGGACCACTGGTTGTAGACTGGCCACACAAGGCAGAGAGCAAATCTTATTTTCCTCCAAAGGGATATGCTTTCCTGCTGTTCCAGGAGGAGGCGTCCGTGCAACAACTAATAGACGCATGCATTCAAGACGATGACAAACTGTACTTGTGCGTGTCGTCGCCAACTATTAAGGATAAGCCGGTGCAAATCAGACCGTGGAGGCTGTCGGACGCTGACTTTGTGCTGGATGCGAGCATGCCATTGGATCCGAGGAAGACGGTATTTGTGGGTGGCGTCCCTCGACCCTTGAAAGCAGTCGAGTTGGCCATGATTATGGACAGATTGTACGGGGGAGTGTGCTATGCAGGGATTGATACAGACCCTGAACTCAAATATCCTAAAGGTGCTGGTCGTGTCGCGTTCTCCAATCAGCAGAGTTACATTGCTGCCATTTCCGCAAGATTCGTTCAATTACAGCATGGTGATATTGATAAGCGCGTAAGTCCCTCACCCACGACGACACAGTGTATAGTTGCAAAATTCATTCACCACATTAGATACGTACATCACTGATGTTTACATCTTGCTTCTTTTTCCAGGTGGAGGTGAAACCGTATGTGCTGGATGATCAATTGTGTGATGAGTGCGGAGGCGGACGATGTGGTGGCAAGTTTGCGCCCTTCTTTTGTGCTAATGTTACTTGTCTTCAGGTAAGAAGGAATAATGGAATCATATCATCTAAAGTGGTGATGTGGTGAACCCAGGGGACACACTGCACAAACAATTAATAAACATTTAAAGACTTAATCAATTATAGATATCGCTCGAGCAATCATAATAATATAGCAAATAATTTCTCTCCACAGTATTATTGTGAACATTGCTGGGCGACAATTCACTCTCGTCCCGGAAGGGAATACCATAAACCACTTGTCAAGGAAGGTGCTGATAGACCAAGAGCCCTACCGTTTCGGTACGTCCGTACAATAATATTATTATGCTTCTCTCTAAATAAAACAAAAATGTCGTTTTTGTGCCGGCCGAATCAACCTTGTTCATGTTCCTTTGCCATTTTGAGAAATGTCAAGAGAACAAAGAAAACTAACGTTGTTGTATTTTGTATTTTTTCTTGATTTCCTTCTCCTTCTGGATCGTTATTTTGGTAATGTTGTGGCCTATGTTGTGTCTGATTGTTGCGTGGTCTGATGCTCCTCCTCTATTCTCCACCACCATCCACATATCATTCAATACCAAAAACAGTCCTAATTACTATAGGAGACTAGTAACCGTTAATTCGCAAGTATAGAGGTTCCTCCTCCACAACGTCTCCAACACCACCATCACCTCCAACATCATCATCTTTTTCTTCTTTCTTCTCTTCACAACTAATTTGTGCAATTGTGTTTGTTGGCGAACCCGTCTACTTCTGGTTTACTGATCCCCAAACTATTTTACCATTGACCACGACAAGGTGACAAATCCTTTCCAACTTCCAAGACTCTCAACCCAAGTTCGAAACGAAAATGCATTTTAGTATGCATTTGCATAATAAACCAATTATTCCAAGGTACGCACGCAAGATTCTCCTTTTCATTAAACCAGATCATGTTCTGCTTCTTTGTTCATTATTACTACCGTTTCGCTTGTAGTTTGCCCTCTGAGCCCATTTATGTGACGTCAGACAAATGGGGCCTAAATAAGTGGCTTTCTAGATATTATACTATGGCCTTTTTGCTTTTATTATTTATTAGTGATTTTGTGGTCACTTTGTGCTTATCGTATATTGTAGGCTTTATTAGTGTTACCTTGTGTGTGTAAAGACATTTTATTTAGAGCAAATCTTTGTTCACGTTATCTTATTTCTTTCTCACAGTCATGTACAGCTGGATGGGTACAGGAGGGCAAAAAAGAATCCCTTTTAGACAAAGTGACAAGATAAACCAGACCAATTATCAGACAATGTTTTTGAATCGGCAACCCATACACCTAGAAACAAACCGAACCAACCCCCTCCCAATTGGAAGAGAATGATGAAGTGAAGACAGGAAAAAAGGAGAATGAGCGAATATCGTATATGAAAACGAGCATTTCTTTCATTTAAAAAAAAGGAAGCAGGACAAAATCTCAAATCAAGATCATCACCCAAGATTATTAACATGTTAAGCAAGCAAGCCACTCGACGTAAAGAAAATTTCAAGTCGCATATATGGTCACTTTCCTTCACACACAGATGACTAACAATAACAGTCCAACAACCCCTCAGGAGCAACGCCGCGTTTAAAAGAACAGAGCAATCACATCTAGTGAACACGTCATTCTCGGTTGTTGGGTCCACAGCAACGGAACGACAAACTAAAATTCACACCATGCATGGATGATGATGCTTCCGATGAGCGACGGAACGCAGATAAGCTAAACGCGCTCTGGCGCATGAATTGTTGACCATGAACCCTTCAATATTTGTATTTTCCTTTTGATTATCATCCATCACCAAGTACAGGGCCTAAAAATATTTCCACCGGTGCAGTACATTGCTGACTGACTGAGGGTGGAGGAATAATTAGAAATGACGGCTCTCGAATAATAATAATAATAATAGTTGTAGTAGGTACGAAAATGGCTGGTAACTTCCTGATAGCCGTACATATGCGCAAATTTTTTGTAACCCTTATATTGGAAGCCATCATCATCATCATCATCAGATCAGCTAACCTACTACTTCATTCAATCATTGATCCTACATACCTATATTTATACCCAATTCTTGAGAGGTACATAGAGAATTCTTCGTAATGGTTTAGAGTACTGAGGAAAAGGCAGGACGGACAGGGAGAAGAAGAAGAAGAAGAGTCAATCAGTTGTTGTTTATTTTCAGTCAGTCAAAGTCAATTGAGTCAAATGAGTTACAGAGAAACGTACTAGTTTTTTTTTTCTCGCTTATGAAAGCATTATTTTCATGATAATAATGAGATAAAATTTTTACAATAATAGTTATCAGCTAACAAACTTTTGTAGAGGTATAATAACAAGTTATATAGCAGTAGTGCACTTTTAACGCCCAAAAGTTGTTCCATATAAGAAGAAGAAGAATGTTACACGGAAGCAAAGCACCCAATTTTACAAGAGAGCGAGCAGAGAATGGCAGAATAATCCATAATAATAATAATAATAATAATAATACATAATGGCGAGAGAGAGAGATAATTTTTGATGTCATAACTCTGCATTATTAAAAGAAATCACAGTAAATGGCATGCGTGGAGTGGTGGAGAGATTATATAAGCAAGCGAGACAGGAACGGAAACAATCAAACATAATAATATTATATAATATAATATTCGCAATCCTCCTCCACACCCCACCCCACCCAACAACTGTGTATGTACTAGTTATTATATTATATTCTACTAAAACAAAGTTACTATATAGAATACACCACAACAATTATTAGAACCGTATGAAACCACACAACCCCTCCTACCACCAAAACTCGGAAATAATAAGTAGCTGAATGAGGTTGAACATTTGCACAGATCCTTGTAAATAATTTTTATTACTTCGCTTGTTACAATTTATTTTGGTAAAAAAAAAGATTTTTTTTTGTGTTTTCCCTTTTATTTAGTAGCACCTAACGTAAATGGTCGTATCCCTATTTTTTGTAGTTATGTACTGGTTTTTTTTTGTAATAATCATAATAATAGTAATAGTCGTAGGTAAAGCGTAACTGTAATTATTATAATATTTTGATGAAGCTTGATGAGAGTACGTGTACATGGTCGGTCCGGTCGCCTCGCCTCTAGTGTTTAACTATCTATCTTTATGTATATATTTACGGCCTTCAGCATCAATTAAGTTTTTTTGCATGTCAACCGCTGATTATCATCATCATGATCATCATCATATCATTACATTCAAATCCAACACCCAAGAAATGGAAAATGCTAGGTTTTTTTTGTGCTAGCTAGGTTCATTCATTTATAATAACACTTCTTAAAAAACTACCTTCTCTTTTTGTCCCTTTTTGTATAAAAGATGTTTTTTTTTTAGTATTTCCAGTCTCAGCTCACACACTGACTGTTTCCACGAGTCTGGCTTCGGGGAGAGCTAGAGAGCAGTCTAAGGCTAGTCACATTTTATTTTTATTCGCCACGCTAAAAATAACCTCGTTCAAGTAGTACACACAATTTAAAACAAAAGGACCGAAGTTAAAACTCCAGAATCCAAAAGCATCAATTCATCATCTCTACAAATACATAAAAAAAGAAATTGGATTAATATGGTGGATGCGGATGCAAAAAAAAAGAGCACTCATTACTCCACTCCTTATTGATTGCCACCTTTAGACACGCACTTACGTGTTTTTTTTTGTTAAAATAGCTTTTTTATTGAGATTCAAGAACATTATATGTGTATCGCATGTCGCCATCGCCAAATAATGCCTCGGAACGCTTTCTCCAACTCTAGTGCATGGAAGTGAGAAAGCGTCCCTGGGCTGTTTTTTTTTTATTATTATCGCTTGCTGCCATTCTAATGCCATAGCAGCAATTAAATTGCCAGCCTGGATTGGATATGAGTATGCAGAGAAAAAATAAGTGTGGACAAAGAGTAAAAAGATTATAATAATAATAATAAGATTATTATGAAATAGCTGGCGGATTCGGACGGCGACGACGACGACGCCAGGTACAACGCATGGTATCTACCTAACTTGTGATCATTTTTCAATAAAAATCCACGTTGTGTCACTGACTGACTCCTTGTAATTCTGACTTGTGTATTGTTGCTACGATATATACACACACTTTTGTAGTGATTTAGTGATTATTTTTTTGGGGGAATGTTACATAATATAACTAAATAGTTTGAGCATGAACATTATTATTTCCTACAGCTACTCTCGGGGGATATATATATCTTTTCCGTTTAGTTTTTTAAAAAAACCAATTATCGACCTTATTTTCATTTTTTTTTTGTTTTGTTTTAATAAATTGTGATCTTTTTTTTTTAAGTTTTTGTTATATCTTCTCAATCACCAATAATTATTGTTGAGTGGTGTTGTTGCTTCAAATGATTTTCTGTTATACACGATAGACATTTTTTGTTGTTGTTGTTGAAAACTCCTAATATGCGAATGCTTATAGTGCCCTTTGAGAGAAAGCGGCGTCGTCGTTTTTCTCCACACGTGTCGCTTTTGTGTTGCCAAAAATTTAATGAGGGTAGTAGTAGTTGGATAATAATGTTGAATATTATGGTAATAAATAATATAGAATAATATTATATATATATATATAAACGTATATTTTATGTGTGTATGCAATTTGTTGTAACGGTTTTTCTTGTTTGTGTTGTTGTATGGCTCTTTTGCCACACTAAAAATCTTATAGCGAAAAAACAGAAGTATCGAACTATAATTTTGCATCTCTCTCTTCATGTCATGTTTACTAACAAAAGTATACATTATTATAGTAGATTTATTGTAATTGTTATACGACATTTTTTCATAAGAATATTTTTTGCTTGTTTTCCTTGTTTTTTTTGTGTGTATGCAATTTATTCTGAGATTATTGTATGAGCATGTTAATGAGAATACAATGGTTTGATTATTTTTATCGTTTTACCACGACAAAAAAAGTTTTAGCTTGGATCGCCATCCAGGATTGTATGTGCTTTTTTTTTTACTTTCTTTGTCTTCACCACACTCACTGATTAACAAAGTAGTTCTAGCCTGAACAACGAAGGAAGAATTTACGGTTTTTTCCATTCCTTTCTCAATTAAGTTCAGAGCTGTCTGACTGAAATCACACACAATTTCTATTCATTTTGTACCACTGCGCTGCTAACCTGACGTCCTAACTCATAATTGTGGCGTATTGTTTGCCATTTACAAAAATGTTCACACTTAAACCATATATATGTATATGTATTTATGAGGGAGGGGCGGCTAAGGGTCGGTGGTCGCCAGGTCCACTTCTGTCTTCATTTTATACAATCAAAATTCGAGATATCAAGACGTAGCGTCGGCTAAATCAAGGGGTCGTATGTTGTCGATATATTATAATATGACAAATATAACATACGTGAACTGACAATGGCCAGATAATATTTAAACAAAATATATATTATGACTGGGTGATATTCCTTTTTCTTCAGTAGTTGCTCTACTCCACGTCCAAATTTTTCTAAAACACCTTCTTCCGTGACCAGTTATAGGTACGAATAGGGTGCTGGTCACTGCGCACTTGTGCACCTGGTCTCCGAGAATCAGACTGCGACTATGAGAAACTGCTTGAGAACAATTTAATACCATTTTATTTAATAACAAGTAAAAAAAAACAAAGATGTGTAACGCGTGAGGTGGTGGAAGGGGAAGGAATACATAATTGCGGTGAGGTTCACTCTCAAAAAAAACTTCTTTTTTTGTATTGAAAGGGGAAATTGACGACGCGAAGATTAGGGTGAAAAAAGGGTAAAAAACAGAAACGTTGAACGGTTCTAGTACATACATACTTGAAATTTGGAGGAAACAAACACAAAATCATTAATGAACCGAGCTCGGTTGCCATTATTAATTAAAAAAATAACCGACAAGCATATAGTCAGAACGGATATAGGATGTGCATGATGGGTGATTGGAGAACTGGAGTGGCCCTTTGGCCATTCCATTCTACCAGGAGAACACTTATAGAGAAGCCATTGTTGATGATAATTATACTGTCACTAACTATTATCTTAGGAAGGTTTCTATGGTTACTATTGGCGTCAGTCCAATTAATAATTACTATTATTACTACTACATTTACATATGGACGTAACGAGGAATTAGGAATTCATGGGGTCTCTTGGATACAGCTATAAATAGGTACTTTATTATATAAGCATGGAATTTTTTTTAGTCAGGTCAACTACGACGACATAATATATTATGACGAGTCAAATAGGCTATTCGGTAGTGAACGTTTTTCATTAGTGAAATTGAAAAGAGAAAGTAAAAATTAACTTGCTAAAAACTAATTACCACTTCTCTACATAATATTATACATACATATATATATATATATATTTGTTGCTATGAGTGTAAAAGTTTTAAGAAGGGTCATTTTGTAGACAAACTCATAATTTGTATAAGCGTTTCTACATAATAAGCGACAAAAAAAATCAAGCATGGTAAAACAGTTATAAAAAAAACTAACAGCAAACAATATAGTGTTCCTTTTTCAATTTTTTATCAAGAACTTTGTACGACGACTATATGCGCAGCGCATTTTATCCTGTGCACCGCATCATACGACGACGAAGGTGTTTGAATCAAGATGAGTACTACATGTTTAATAGCCAGACAAATTAAAATAGTATAATATGCTTACAGCGTACTACTACATAGGTAATAATAATGGAACTAAGGTGTATGTTACAACAATTTTAATATGTATTACTTTAAATAGTCACTCACTCAGTGTGAATACTTTGAAACAAGGTGCAATTTTTTAGAGGTCAAACTTAAACCCACCAAGAAATCAATTACAATATACAATTTACAATTTATATATTACTACGATTTATATTCACTACTACTACTATTACTACTCCTACAACAACAAACACACGCAAAAATATACAATTCATTGTTATACATTTTTAGGCATTATTACATAATAATTAGTCTAGACTATACAACTTTATATAGTGATTTTATGAACTACGGAGGAGGAAGGAGGAAGGAAGGAACTGCAGAAAACGAACACGTTGTACGACGACGAGTATATGTAATACTACACGGACGGACGGACGCGATTTATATATAGATTTTGCGATCAATATTTAGTAGAAAACTGCGTCTGTGTAGATATTATTATATAGATTTAGAGATGATTTCTATTTCTAGTTAGCAAACTTAGCGAACTGTTTAAAAACCGTGTGTAATAATATGCAGCAGCAGATTGCAAACCGGCTAGAGATACGGAAAGAGGACAAGTCAAAAAGGGATTATTGTGTGAGGCTCTAGTCTAGCGTTATTTATTTTCCTCCTTTTCTACGACAATTTTCAACAATTGCTGTGACTGATCGATCGTGTACCATTAATAGGCGGGGTGCTGGGTGGAGTGTGAGTATATGAGCGCTTCAACAATAACTGACTAAACTATATACTATCTTTTAAAAAATGTGGACTAGGGAGAGCAGATTAGCAATTAGGCTGCCATGCCCTGCCATGATCAAATTGTACCAAAAACTGACGACGACGACGACGCTCATTGCTCACGCTACACTCACAGCCAATCTCTTTGTTATAAATATTTTTCCAGTTGCCAGGTTCAGTCTGTGAGAGAGTTCAGTGGGTAAAGCAAACAAAATGAGAAAGAGGTTCGAGAGGAGGTGGTGCTTGGTGCATGGTCACCCACCAAGAAAAATATGATGAGCGTGTGTCAAGAATTATTTGCAGTCAAGAAGACTGGCAGTAGTGGTGGGATTGCGGTGACAGAAATGTCGTGCTTGTTCAGTCTACGTTCTTGTTGCACAGGTATTATGTCACTGCACTCATACTGCTCCGTTTTTGCGTTGCTGCTGGTTGGTCTCCGATGAAAGAGTAAAATGTGAAAAAGCCTGTGCAAAATCTTCTTAAATATGATGTAATACGAAAAGGGATAATGTGTTAGAATAGAATAGCGAATTATAGCGTTTTTAAGACAGTTTTTAATTCTTTGTATGTTGTTGGATGTTTATAAAAAAAAGAGAACTCTCTTTATCTCTCTCTCTTTCTCAGCGTTTGATAATCCATTTTTAAAGGAATCGCCACAACAAGTACAGCACGTTACTGTTACTACTACATACTACTGTATAATGACTACTGTCAACAATATTATTATTATTATTACATGAAGTTATATTCAATAATTCAATCATATTATTATTATGCCATGAAATTTATTACTAATTTACTACTATCAATTACTATTATATACTACTAGTTACGGGAAACACGTTACATGTAATACTGTATCGTGCATGGAAAATTGTTACTGTTACTCTGAATATTATATATATATACGAACTAGACTACTACGGACTAGTAGGATGAGCAAGGGCAATGTAGTTACAATAAATAACTTATATACATAAATAATATATCGAAATTGAAAAAAAAACCATCAACCCTCGTTATATACTACCCACAATATATAATAATTTTTTTGTCACAGGACTAAAACTCAACATAATAACTTTGGCTAAAAAGCGGAAAAAAGTGCGATGCAGACATTTCACGAAAATCTAAAAAAATACTGCTTCTCCTTACTATTAAAATTAAAACAAAAAAAACTACCTGTATCACATCATCATTACATAGATTAAATTGTAGGGAAAGGCGTGTTCCTGCTGACTAAACCAACTATTTAGCAGGCTCAGATGTTACTACTACTTACTGTTATACAAGAAAGAAAAAAACGTGTTTTAAAATGTCAGTTTGTTGTTGTGCTTTTGTTTTAAGTGCTGTTGTGTACTTATTATCATCAGTTGTCACGCACGTCATTATCTTCTCTCCGAGATTTCCTCCGAAATTATGTGATTCGTTTTTGGATTTAAGGTGTGTGGGGTCTCGGAGGAGGAAAGAAAAGGACGTGTGCGTAGCAGCCCGATAATATTACACAATACGACATCTACGTACTTTATGACTTTTTGCTGATAAGATTTAAGTGAATTTTAGATGAGAGAACGCAAGGCTTTTTGCGACCATTTTGGACGTGTAATAATAATAATAATAATAATACTTAATTATTTAAACCAACACATATACATTTCGCAACATCACACACGGCAACAATAAGTAACTCTGAAAAAAGGTATAGAAGAAAAAAAAGATGGGATGGATTACTCGATTCTGCGTGAGACTAAAAAGTATTTCATAATAGTAGTACACACACACACACACACCGTGGTGTAGTAAAGATGACTAATCATATTATACCTACAATTATTATTAATTAATAATTATATAAAACGTAAAGAAACGTTTAACCGTAACTATTCTCTAGCATTTTCAAAGGGATTTTTAATGAAAAGGAAATTTTGCAGTTTTTTATTACATTCTTGTCATGGCCATGTTGATGTGTAGATTGTACGTCGTAATTTTTTACTGGATTTTTAAGCAAATTTTCACACTACCGGCACGTAGCCGTTATGATGATGATGATACAACAATCACTGTTTTTTGTAAAATAATACAAACGCCGGGTGCAACTTCAACTACTAAAATCGCTTTGTTCGTTCGTGCTAGAGTATTAAAAGCATTTTGCGTATATTTTGCATCTTCGTATGCGACAACTTTCTCTCTTGCAAGACCTTTTCTATATAAGACTTTCCATTATTGTTGCGCGTTCTTAATTTACATTTCTACAAGCTGGAACAACAATATGTACTTTTCAAACATGCAAACTACGCTATGATGCTGCTATGCTGCATAAACGTGTATAGAAAAAGAAAGAAAGTCTAGTCTATGTGATTATTACAGAAAACGTATAAATTTCTCCGTGAAACCTCGTAAATTATTTTATCCAAATAACAACAAAAGAAGTAAGAACAGCAACAATACCCTAACCAAATTTCAATAAAGATTATTAAATCTTTACAAATTCCATAGTTTATGTAACAAAACAAGCTAGAAACTTTGTGTTTTTAGAGAATTCTCCTCTTTTGGAGTGTATTAAAACATGTCATGTCGTTGTTATAGAACATCTTGTTATAGGTATACATATTATACATGTGTAAAAAATGACTTACTTGTGTTCATACTCACTAATAATTTGTCACCCATCAGTAAAAGAAAAACAAAATCCCATAAATTTCGGGTATAACTTGACGAGTGCTATTTTTTAGAAAGCCCAAAAGCTAATTACTAATAATTACCTATTCTGTAAATGTTAATGTACGTGTTTTACATAATACGAAATATATAGCGGTTGCAAATTGTATAAATTCTTTGCAAATTACCTACGCTAGGTCTTCGTATTCGTAGCAACAGTGGTGGTGGTTGGTGCACAAGTTCATTTTGCAAAAAAAAATAAAAAATTCACATGCCATGTTAATCGTGTGGACCGTGTAGTAGTGAGCGCCATGAGAATTTAGATTTTTGGACACTTTCGCTGCTATCCTATATCTCTTTCGTACAATTAGGGAGGACGAACGGACGGACGCATTTAAAAACACTTTATATACACGTAATAATAGTTACATAGGTCGTATTCGTATTGTTAGAGAAAAAGCAACAACTTTTTGATGGATTTAAATGGCATTAAGTGATGATGATACTATATAAAATGTAAAACGGTAGTCGACTAAATGAATTAAAATTGTTAACAACTGATCAGTACACAAAAAAGTGGTGTTTTTGTAAAAAAGAAAACCATTGTTGTTTCCAGGGGAAATTTTTGTAGGGAAAAATTTGTAAGGTCAAGTGGAGCAGGCAATTTATGGCTCGCTGCTCCTTGCTGTTGATATTCATTTATACTTTGTAGCGTTATCCTGTAAAATGTAAAAAGCTAGGCATCAAACCAAAAGAATTTTACTATAACCGTAAAAAAAACGGTAGATATAGACCATAGTAAGAAATGCATTGAGTGTGTTACTACTATGAATAATATTGCAAAAAAAAAACTGTAATTTGTAAAACAATCAGCTATGAGTATATGATTATATATTGTAGATTTATACATCTTTTTAACACTTTTTGATGACAATGTTTATCAGGCTAAACTCATATTTCATACGTGACTTTGACGTAAATGTACGTACGTACGTATCGAAGCAGGTTAGGCATGTAGAAATGGAACCGTTACACTCGTCATTATAATATAATACAATACATACTATAAAACTATATACTATATAATGAATTTTTTGACATCAACAAAATTTGCATTACATGATTGATTACTACATACAACAACAATGAGAGTATATCTAGTTAGATTTTTAGATGTATAGATTTAGTGTCAAAGATGATTTCTACAACAGTCGTTTCTACAAAACCTAATGATGTGTGAGCACTGATGACGTGAGCATTATTTGGCACTGGCATAATTAATGTTAAGTGCAACAAAAAAGGTTCAGAAAGAGTCAGAAAATAATAAGATGTATGGTTGTGTACTTGAGTTGTTTCTAGTTCTTTTTCATTATTCCACATACATAACAGATCACACGACGACGACGACGTATCAGGTATGTACATAATCCTGCCTATTATTATATTACACCACGTGTATTTGTTAACACATATATTTGAGGTGGTACGTGTGTTTTTTTAAAGTCTCTTACGAAATTTGTAATTTGTAATACAACTTGTCTACAGATATTTGTACAATTAGTTTGGGTTTCTTGATATATACGTTTTATAAAAAGTCCTCGCTACTACTACTACACATGAGTAATGTGCATTCGAATTTGACGAGACCATATAATAAAATATATAGTACATGAGTCTGATGAGTTGGAGAGTTTTTGAACAGTGGCCGTAGTACACGGATGACTAACAATAAGACAAAAATTAAAAGAAAAAAAAATGATGGAAGCGAGTTTTTGTTTTCACTAGAAAAGAAAGCATGCTGCGGAGGTTCCTCTCGACTAAAAATGGTTTTAAACTTGATTCATAATAATATTATATATTGTAAGTTTAGGTAGTTCATACTATACACGTCTACATCTACTGAATTCATACTTTTGCAAGTTGAGTCGGTCGCAGGAATAAAATTTAAAAAAAGAAGAAGAAGATAGTACTACTACCAGTCGACAATGTCTTGAATTTATTATTATTATTATCTTTACATCAATGTCATCCTCAATCGTTAAAACATTTAAATGATATTCTTGAAGAATCTTGTGGTTGTTAAATTAGTGTTGTTAAATTTCTTAAATTATTGTTCTTATTAACTTGACGTTTCCTCTTATTATTACTATTACTATTATTAAACTGTTACACTACAAGTTTAAGGATTATTAAGAGTAGTCCGGGTAAAAATACCGATTTTTTATCGTTAAATATGGAATATAGAAAACAAAAAATGTCATAATGTCATATGAATATATATACTATATATTACTACTTTTGACTAGATATAAAAACTATGCAGTTGTTATTACACACCACCACACATGGTATATTCGTAAAATTATATTGTAATGAGATATGAATAATGGTTGAATACGATTACGTTACATTTACATTTTACTGGATTATTACGTTTATTATTAAATTATTATTCTCATCATGAATGGATCATTACTGGCGACGACTATTAATTATTATTATTACTACTACTACTACTGTCCGTTTTAAACGACTATGAAAAACTTCATATAAAAAATACGTACTTTATTGATTCGTGGAAATATTTCATACTATAAACCTGCTCACGCTGCCTGTGCAAAACCAAAATGCAAAAGTCCCACACGGATGTATGTTGTATACAAAACTGCATGATTTTGTATTCCATATAAAACAATCATATAAAAAAATCCCCATTTCCATATCGTTCGTTAGGGCAAAGATCACCTTATGGCCAAATAAATGCTCATAATAATATAATAAGTATTCCAAAAAAAAGTAGGGAAGAAGCCAGGTTGCTTGCCATTCTATTTACTTTGCTTTGGAGCCAGCGACCAGCATGTGACGCCAACTCACGCATCAGCTAGATGAACAAAGAGGAAGAAGAAGGTAGGTGTGTGTGGTAAGATGATCATTTTGCTATGCCAAAAGTAGACCATGATGAACAAAGAGCATTCAGCACGTGGAAATGTCAGATGTCATCGGGAATTCTCACTTGAGCCGCATGGTCCGCCAATCTGGACTGGACAAGTCTCTCTGCAAAACAACAATGAAAAATCTCATTTCTCTTTTTTCGCCTCCCTCTCCTCTCACCTCTCTTCTCTTTACTTATGAATGAAATGTTGTCAAACGACAGGTGAGAGGGGGATTAATTGGAGTGGATTAGTTAATTAGTTAATTGGTTGGTTGGTGGAGGGTTCATCTCTTCAATCCAAAACATGACTTGTTTGTGCTGATATTATTAATTAGTAGTAAGTAATAATAAATATACAGCATCATCTGTAGTGTGCCAGTCAGCCATCAATTTGTTCTTCTGATTTCTGACAGGGTTTTGGCTTTCGAGTAGCATCCCTTCCTGGAGAAGAATTGTTTGTTCCGACTCGGCATTTCACATTTAATCAGTCAACTAAGTACTACCAGTCAGGTAATTAATTACTCATTGTAAGTCGGTTAACTTTAACCGGGTTGTTGTTGTTGTTGTTGTTTGTCAGCAGTGCATGTTATGATTTAAATGACTGGAAATGGGAATGCTTTATGCTTTCCAGGTTTAGGAGGAACGAACGTCGTCGTATGCTCCATTGTCAAAATGAACACGTCGTCGTCCTTGATTAACACTTCTGCGTCATCGTCGACCACGACGACGTCCCGCTTTTGGTGGGACAACAATCTGGAGGAAATTAAGCTGCCATTCTTTTCAGCGCTCCAGCTGGAGGTTTTTAAGAAATTTGTGGAAAATTATTCCGTTAGTAGAGAATGTAAGATGAGCACCTGTCTATTTTATGAGTGAGGCTTAGCATTCATGCATTCTTGAAAAACATAGTAAATGTACATGCTAATGTAATTTATGTATTATTTTTATGTCTCAATTCTTCTTGTCAGTACTTCGAGAGGATGCCATTGCGCTGGATTACGTTTTTGGCGTTACCATTCAGCACGTATTTGAAATGATTGAGGAGGAGCTTGTCACAGTCCGACGGACTCTAGGCACGAAGCGTACTATTGTTGAAGTTTATGGAAAATCATCGCGAAAGTCATTATGGATCCCACCAGGCAGTTCCATTTGCCAGTGTATGGCGTATATTCATGGTAAAAAGGCGTACTGCAAGCATGTCCTTGCTGCTCATCTCTTCCTGGCCATTACTCCCCAAGAGAGTTACACTTCAATTAGTGATAATCAACTCGATCAAATAATTAAAGACTTTGTAAAAAATTAAGTACAACCAAGTGTCGCCAATGCAGATTTTGTATTTTTTTTACTGTATTTATGTTGTTGCGTTGTCGGTTTGTGGGTTGGATTTCTCGTAAAATAAAATTGTGGATATTTTCCACAGTTGAATATGAATCAATGTAAAAAGATATGTAGAATCGTTCGGCATGCATCAAATTAATGTATCTTCTAACAGGTTTTGCCAATGCATTGTCATTTGTCATTATGCCAATTTTGGTCCTATATCAAGAAGCTGGTCCGGCGCTAGACTTATCGTGAGACTATGGGCAAATTGCAGTTTGTTTCAAAATATAATCAGTTATCAATTAGTAGGCAGGTTTATTCTATTCGATATTCGATTTGATAGTGATTATGGGCATGTTCCTTGGTTCGTTTCGCATTTCATAGAAGTGGAACCTGCGAGTGAGAGTCAAAGAAGGAGCAAAGCTAAATATACCAAATCTAACGCATGTCTTCGTACAAAGTACGGCAATATTTTTGTTATAATCTCTCCATGACCATTTTCTTGAGACAATTTATTATAAACCTATTAGTAACGTTCAGATGAAAAATGGGATATTATTCGGCATATTATTGTGCTATTCGAATGGGGTTGCATATAGTTGGCATTAACTAGTCTTTCAACTATGACTATAGGATTGCATTTAAAAATTATAAGTAGATAGCATGCTATTTAACACAAATCATAATAATATCTCGACTCAAGCTGCTTTAAACTTTGACCTGACCTTCTGCTTGAAGTTGTACATTTGTACCTTTCATGCAAAATAAAGTTTTTATTTAAATTTTCAGTAAGTTTGGTGTGACATACACATGTTTTCTATTTAAAGTTTAGCTAAATGTTTTGAATTGAGCACAGCCCAATCGATTAGTTTTAAACATTATGAAAATATTTTAAGTTCAACGTTCAAAGTTCAAAGTACATTCAACAATGCATACTTGGATGTGGCCGCTGTTGTGGAATGGTGCAATTTTGCAAATTAATGTCAACTATGAAAATTGTCTACTCGAATTAACCGTCAGTATAAACGTTAAATTGTGTACAATACGCAGTATTCATCCGTATAATCATTATCACATTTTATCACTGTTCAGTACAGTACGGCAGTTGTGTGGTGTGACCACCCATGAACCACTCTCAAAGGTGATTAAATTCATAAATGCATGACCTTGATTTTATTTACAATTTTGCGTAAATCAAAGACATGTTAAGCTGCGACCGTCACTGATTCGAAACAATGCATAAAATCTTTGTCAAATGACCATCGAAATATATTCCTTACATCCTGTGTTTATGTTATCATCATCATGATGATCGTCTACGCTTTATTTTACGCTAAAGTATTATGTAAATCACAATCTCATATAAAAAAAGAAATAATAAAACGAAATGACCTTGGGATTTCATTTGAACTTGCATTATTTGTTGGATGGAAGAGAGAAACCGAAAACGATAAAAATCCGAGGACGACGGAAGAGAATAATGGAAAAATGATATTCAAGGAATGTCCTTTAGGCGAAAGTTCTTCAACTTTTTTGTTCCATTGAAAGTGGTCCATTCTGTTTCGCCAAGGTTGTCAAAACAATGCACTTGCTTGATCGTCACCTCATGCAACCTTTAAAAGGCTTGTAAATATTCAAAATCCACCAGTAGTGATACCAGACACCACAAACCATCATCCTCACTTGAAATTAGTACCTCTCTTGTCGATCGTGTCGGATCGTTAAAGCAGTAGAAATGGAAATGGAAATGGACAATTCCACACCGAAACCCGAACAATCCAAGGAAGCTTGTGATAACAAGCTGGAGGAACAAGCGCCCATCAACAAGGATGGGCACTCGGACGTGATAATGCAGGATTTCAGCTTCTTACGATGCGTTCTGGAACATGGCCGCATAGGTACGTTATTATATTTGCATTATATTATATTTGGGTGGTGGTGGCTATGCAGATTAAGGAAAACTTTACGGTGTTTATAATTGCAGCGGAAGTTGAGGCACTCAGTGGTAACGCAAATTGGACAACAATGAAGAAACCACCAGGAGACCACGACGGGAAGGCGTGCCCAGGAAACAACTCTGGCACCAGCATTGGCTTTACACTCTGGGATATACAGGTAGGCCTGGCAAAGGTCGCCGGAGCGCAGTCGGGGTCGAGCCACAAGTGTCCCTTGTGCAAGCTTACGTTTCCGACGTTCGAAGAAATGCAAAACCATTGCATTGAGAAACATTTGAAAAACAAAATGAAATGTCGCGTCTGCCGTCGTACATTCTGCCATTGGCAAGAACTGCGAACTCACGAAATGACTCATCATGTCCACCATTGCAAGTGGTGCGAGAAAACATTTCTGGTCAAGTCCAGCTACGTTGCCCACATTAGGCAACATACCGGCGAACGCCCGTATGGATGTGCTTCATGCCAAAAACGTAATTAATTTACATGAAATTGATAATAGTTTAAAAAGTAGTTACATTTTACCCAAACACTTTGTAGTTTGAGTAAATATGCAAAAATAGCAAACGTTATAATATGCTTTATCAATGTTGACCGTTGACCTTTGGAATTCTGAATCACAGGGTACACCAACTTGCCTGGATTGTACTACCATCTGAAGAAGTTTCCTTCGCATAAGTCACTTCCTTACAGGAAGGGTCCTTCGAACAAAGAAAAGAAAACTGAAGAGGAGGAACTGGTCAACAATGCCAGCAATGCAAATGCACAGGACGATGGTGGACTTGAACCGATGGACTTGGAACCTTGCACATCCTCCAACATGTCTGTTGACCCAGAGTCAGAATCCGATTCTGAACCCCTTAATTTGACTTTTTAACGAACAGACACGTACTTCTTTATTTCGGTGATGGTATTGACGGTCAAAGGTCCACCCGGATATCCGGACCCTATCCACAATATTATGCCACTCCATTTTCATTCCTATTTTCCTATTCGCTTTAAATTTAACATAATTTATTTGTTTGTCGTATGAAAATTGTATGTAAATGTAATAAAATTTGATAATTTAAATAAAATGAATAAAAACTTCTGATTTGATCATTGAAGCTGAGAAATGTAAATTCTAGCCCTGATGGATGTATTAATTGGTAAATTGTGACATCCTTCTCTCGCTGCCCAAATGCAAGTAGATTTCAAGGAAAACACTGTTTTCATGAAGTTTCATGAACATTTGCATGAAGTGTTGTTATCAGAGCCATGATGACATGTCAAAGGAAAGGAAACATTCAAATTGAACTGTTGTTGATACTTCCTGCTACTAAGGTCAAAGTTCAGCTTCGAAATAAAATTATGTTGCCAACAATTGCTTTTGGTAGACCCCCGAAAAGTATAAAAAGGAGCGAAGAAGTAAGGGTCGTCATTTCTTGTTGAGCTTTCACGGAGTTCACACCCCGACTCTTAAGCCAGTCTAAATACCGTTTTGTAACTCCACATAACATTCACTGCCAATACGCGTGATATTTTTACAAAGTACTTTTGCAAAGTAAAGTCAGAGGTTAAAATGTCATCTCGCGAGAGTCAAAGATCTGTTTCACCTCAGGCGACAGATTGGGCAGAGTGGCAGATGCAGTCACAAGTGATACTAGACATACCACAAGAAGACGAGGCTATCAACCCAGAAGTACCAGAAGAACCCAAAGTTCCAGTTCCAGTCGCAATCAAAGCCTTTGCTGACTCCAGAGGATTCAACATCTCCCATCACAATGGACAACGAATTTTCTGGCCACGACTAGAGCTCTGGAATCCAGCCAACGGGTCCGAAGTATTTGTTGCAAGACTGCCACGTGATTGCTACGAGCCTGAACTGGTGCCTTTGATGGAGCGGATCGGTCCTATCTTCAAACTCCGACTCATGATGAACTTCAGCGGATCAAATAGGGGATATTGCTTCGTCAGATACTTCACTCCAGAACTGGCAGATCGAGCGGTGAAATTGCTTCACAGGACCTTCATCCGGCCGGGAAGACGGATCGTAGTAATGAAATCAGTGGACAACGCTAAGCTCCTGCTGAGAGGGGTTCCAACATACAAGACAGCCAAGGAGATTTTCGATGAGGTGCAAGTCATTTCTGAGGGGGTACAACACATCGAGCTCGATTGGCCTGATGTTCCCGGACAGCCAGCAACGACAGGAGCGGTATATGTTTACTACGATAGCCATCGGTAAGGTTTAATTCCAACTCTTATCATGTAATTATGATATATGCTCAAAGATTATGCTGAATTGATTTCAAATAAATATTTATTCTGTTTCTAATTGCATGCCTTTTTGTCTTTGTGATTTACAATGCAGGGCGGCAGCACTTGCTAGAAGCAAGATGTTAAGAATGAATTTCCAGCTTTGGGGATACAACATCATCACAAACTGGGCAGATCCAGAGATGAAAATTCCAAAGTTGGTCCGTACTCCACGCTATTCAGCCCAGCGACGCTTAGCTATTAAGATGTAGTGGACAAATTCTATTTTTATTTTCTACAGAGTTTTTCTACATTAGGTATACGATGTCAATTAGTTAAGTCCTTTTTTTCGATATTTTTACTAATCCCTATTGCTGCTCAGCTTTTTAATGAATTTTGTTTTAACGAAGCCAGATTTAAATATTTTTTTTTCATACAATTATGTACTTAATAAATCAAACTAAAGGATGAACTTGATAATGATGTTGAGGATCTACTGTCAATGGTCAAAAGTCCTTCAAAAGTGTTCGCCCAAAATTTCCGACATTTGTTTTGCTACTGATTCCTTGCTAGCTCGGATTGTGAGTCGATACATCTAGAAATCAATGAAAGAATAATAAATTTCAATTAATGAACTGGCCCTTTTAAATTAACCTGCCTTGTCGAGTTTTTTTTGTATCTTTATTTATCATCATTTTATTATTAAACGCATACCTGCGCCTGACGGTTTGGCTCCAGTCGAAGAAGACAGCCAATTTGCTGTGTCCTTGTGTGAAGAATGGCCGCACAAACAAAATTCTCCGAGTTGGGGTCAATCCCTTTCAGAAGTTGCATGCCAAACCCTGTGAGTTTCGCTGACGTATTGTTAATGTCCATCGGGAATGCTGCTTTAAAGATACGCTGAGACTCTTGCTGGGCCCTGAGCATAAGAAATATCCAACGAAATGCATATAATATAACGTCATCACTCATCACCATCTCTAATCAGCAGATGCCTCCTGCTTTAATGACAATAAATAATTAACAGAATGTGGAGGTGTGTGTGACGTGTGGTTACTTACCCTCCAAGATTCTTCCATCTTGCAAAGAACGTTTCTGCATTCATGTCTGTTGGCTCGAAGAATTTGTTGATAGTCAGGGGCAGCTTGAGATTCAGTTTTTGTTGCACGTTGTTGTAAATAAATGTGAGTACGAGACTAGGAAACTCTACAAAAACGAATAATTTTATTATTATTAGTTACGAATTAATAGTATCATAATACTCCCTCACTGAAAGCAAAAGAAACTACGCTACACGCGTTTGGTTGGATCATTAGATCATCTTACCATTAAAATCCTCTATGCACTCCATATTAATCATTTGTTGGACTTGTGCACCTGCCTCTACCGTTGAATCAACATTCTTGACCTGAACAGACACCTTGGAAGCCAGCTCACCACCACACGACACACTTGGATTGAATCCCTGTAATAAGATACATAACAAACAACAGTTATGAGCAGCGGAAGTAATACAGACATTGTAGATGAGATGGGAGAGATGTCCCCTTTTTGATTTGAATTATATTATGTCATCATTCAGCCGACACTTACAAGCATGGGGAAGGCGGTTTTGTTCCCATAAAATAGTGTCACTCTGCCCAAATTTAATCTGTACTCAGCCTTGACTCCGATTTGAAGCAAATCATTCTCAAATAGCACGCCATTGTTCTTCCAGGCCAGTTTCTTAAGATTGTCCACAGGTTGTCCTCCCGTGGAGTCCCCTGCACCACCCAAGTTGTTTTTGGCGTTATTGTTGTTCATCAAGTTGCTTTGAGTTGGCACTCCTCCCTGCTGAGGTGTACTGTAAATATCTCCGAGCACATCCACCAACAAGTCTGTCTGTCCGTTCTGCTGTCTTTGTTGCTGTTGTTGTTGCTGCTGCTGCTGCTGTTGACTATTATTGAGGGTGGCGCTAATCTGCTGCTGCCCCTGCTGATCCTCCTTGACGTCTACGGGATCTACTGTTCTACCCGGTTTCTTCTTCTTCAAAATGGCGAGAATTGAGGACTCTCTCTCAGGGAAGGGTGGCATTTCCTCCAGTACAGTGGCCAGAACGTCAGTACTAGCGACAACGCTTAGTCTGAGATACTCGGAGGCTCTCTGTTGGAGCTCGGCGTCTGCAGAGCGGATATTACTATCCTGCTTGAACACCTCCTGAATTTGGGGCTTAATTTCGGGAAACAGGTTGACAAACTTTATGTAGGTGCTAAGAAGCAGCGCTCTGGTCGCCACAGAACACAGATGATACTTGGAATGCAATAGACGAAACTGGACGGCGGGTGAGGATCTGGAGTCACCCGCGATCAAATTACCAAATTCGCCGAGTATGTAACCACCAACTTTGACCATGTTTTCATGACAGGCAGGCGCTTGGAGCGCTTCAAAGACTGTCTTGGCAGCGTATCCTTGCACATCTTCGCGGTTGACGACAATCTGGATGACTCGGTACCACACTTCCTCAGAGACGTGATCACCTGCCATTCGAATCAAATTCAGGATGACGTCGACATACCAGGAATAGTCTGTCGCATATTTCTCTGCAAGAATGGCGATTTTGAGGACCATTTCTTCCCTAATGGAGTAGTCCGCTGTTTCCAGGTAGTGAAGCATCTCCTGCACAATCTCTTCCGCATTGCTACGATCACACATCGCGTAGAGCAGATCCACCGCTCGTTGTCTGACGCTGACGTCGCGTTCCGTTTTTAGAGCGTTGATCACAGTCTCCTGATGCTTCTTGACGGCCTCGTGAGAGAACTCAGAGGCAGCCAGGAGACACATAGACTCCAGTGCCAAGTACCTCAGATTCGTTTCTCTGTGCGTGAGGAATTGACCCAGTTGATTACACGCACGGACCAAGAGGTTGGGCTCAGAATCGGAGTGAATAATCAAACTGATCGCCTCAAACAGCACCGCATTTTTGGCGTTTGAATGCTGCACCTTCTTGGATTTCGGTGGCTCCTGTGCCTTGTTTAGAATGGTTTCCAGACACTCGTTGAGTCTGCCTCGCACGCCAGGGTCTTCAGGAGGCGGGTAGTTTTGAAGAAGTCTTAGGAGTTTAACAGAGAGCCAGGGTGCTGGCACAAAATAGTACGTGTAGTCTTGAAGGTCCGTGTAACTAGAAGTGACGATTCTGCTCAGGCGGGACACGGCAAGGGAGACGCAGCCTTTGTACTCGTCCGGAGACCTCTTGACGAGTGCTTCAATTAGGGAGCACGCAGCTGTGACAACGCCCATGTGTTGATCATTGAGCAGGTGAATGATGCGCGAGGTCCACTCGCCGCTGGGGATGATCTCGGGGTGGGTACGGAACAGTCGCAAAAGACAGAGTGCTGCCGACTGCTTTACCACATCGATTGTTTCACCGGACACCAGTAGGCGTGGAATGTCTGTCGCGAATGCTTCTGCCATCTCTTTACTTCCTATGTTTGCTATACATTGCAGGGCAAGGTTCACGTGCACTGGGTTCCGTGACGTGAGGTCGTTCTTTATACTTTGGATTATCAACCGGATCAAGTCGCTGTTTGTGTTCACCAGTACCGAAATAAAAAGATAGCCCTGCAAATCCACAAAATAACTTTTATAAAGGAAATGTATTAATTTAAACAACATATATGAGCACTATGAGCACCTTCGGCTTGACACAAGCCGATGATAACCCCAATAGTTTAAATACAATTAAAAAACTACTTGCTTAATGTTTTGTATTATTATTATTGTTCTTAATTAATCAACAACTTACAATTTGCTTCTCAGTGTATTTGTTCGACGACAACAGGTTGACAGCTTCCATGTGACCAAAATCAATGTCATGGCCGAGGAGGAAGATGAACAGCAGTTTACAAACATACTTCTTCTTTTGGTAGCCATCCAATGTTTTATCCCCTTTGAACTTACTTCGGATATTGGCCAACTCCTTGTTTATCCTTTTAATCTCTGCCTCTTTGCTCTTACCTGTAAGCAAAAGAAAAAATTAAATTCCCATACAATACCTGTCAATCTTGATTTCGACTTAAAAATACCAACTACCCAGCTTCACACAATTTTGACAAAGTGAAAATACAATTTTATAATAATAAAAAGGGAATATTATGTTTGCATTGGCGAGCATTGAAAAGCCTATTATACGCCCACTCTTAACACACTATACTCCCTGTCCGACTTGTTCAATAAAAAATAAACTATTCCGCTCTTTGCTATAATAACATAATAATTTTTTGCGCAACTCACAATTACGGATGTCTGATATGAAGACAGCAAGTCCTCGCATTCCATCGCCTCTAGCAGCCGGCATGTTTGCTCCTTATTGAGTTATCCTCGAATGATAATTTGTGACACTGTGACAAAATGAATTCTTCTCCTTGGTCCACTGATTAGACAACGCACAAGTCGTCCCAATACTTTGAATTTCCTCTCCTCGGTCGTCGGACCCTTCTGCTTATCCCTGTTTTTTTTTTGTTGTTGTATTTTATTGTCAATACGGTTTTGCAATAGCGTCACTCCGCTATTGCTCTATCGACCTGGTGGAGGAGGTTGAAACTGTAAATAATAAAAAACATAATATATTATATAAATATTTCAGTTAATTCTTTGCCTAGTAACTCATTGCTGTGCTATGCTGCTTCAGAGATCAGAGATAACAGAGTCGCTGCTTCTCGTATTTAACGAGATTGATGATGCGAGGAGGACGCTCTATATATTATTACGTATACGTATATGCACCAGCAGCCAGATGTGACACAGACGAGGAAAAGAGATCTCTCCGCATCCGCAACAAAATATGCTAATAATACAATAGTAATAATAATATCCGCCCACCAGGCAAAAAAACCAAATCAACAACCCAACTCTCCTCCGTGTCCTTCCTAATATAATAATATACCTTATTAAACTTAAAACTCATGCACACCATGTGCCTCCTCAAAATTATCACATATTTTTTTCAATAAAGCAGGTAATTTTCACTTTTCAAGATCCTTATTTTCTTATCCTCACCTCAAAGCTCTAGTTGCTACATTTTCAACGTTGTCGTAAAGATGGAAGCCTACAAGTGAGTTGTAATAGTAATAGCTAATTACTCCCTCTAAACCCTCAACCAAGTAACCAAAAAAAGTCAGTCGTCGTATCTTTAATTCCCTCTCTTCTCTCTAATCTATCAGTCTAGCTCTCAGTTTCACATTTTTTTTCTTGATCCTACTCCAGTCGTCATTTGGCTCAAATATGTATTTTATAATAATATTGGAGTGGAATCCAATCACCACCAAAATGAACCACTTGCTCCTCCATCCAACACTAAACACACTTGCAAGAAGAAGAAAAAAGTGACAAGTCACTGACAGAGATAAGAGGAGGAGGAGGAGGAGGAGGACAGAGAGGAGGATGCACACTCAAGACTTGAAATGAGGAGATGATGCTGATATTACTTAGATGAAACATTCAACATTGCTGGAAGCTATCCAGCGCCAGCCATATAGCTGGAATTGTGGAATGTGGAACATGACATGATACACCTATATATATATATATATGTATATATATAGCTATAGAGAGATCTCACTTCTCATTCTCACTTGCTTTGCCACCCCCTCATATACCCACTAACGCTGAGTACATATAACATAACCACCGTCGTTTTATAATGAGTGATGATCATGAACACACTTTCGTGGAACAAGAAGTATTACACTTGTGTAAGCTGTAAAACTGGATTGATATGTCAAAGGGCAAATAAACAACATTACAACACACATTTCTTTCTAGTTTAGGATGAGGATGAGGATACGCCCCTTGCTTGTCCAAGCCACTTGTTGTCCGAATTCAAAGGAAATTCTGCTGGATATTTTGTGTCAATCAATTATGATGAAATACGCTGTCATCACCTTCCTTGGGCGTTCTCACACAAATGACAAAAAAAAATTTTTTTTTGGAGGTTGAGGCTGCTGCTGGATAACATGCCACAACCAGGGACACGACACTCACAACAAAAGTATCATGATGAGAGGTAAAAGTGGGGGGGGGGGGGTGGTAAGCCGAGCGAGAGGAAGGAACACCACCACATGGACACTGTTTTGTTTCCTCCTTTGCACATACAATATATAATATATACCATACACTTCGACTCGACTTTTTTTTACCGGACTACTCCTCCCTCCAGTAATTTCACTAGTAGCAATATATATATATACCTATATACTATTAACCCTTGACCCTCGTAATACTGTACCCACCTGTATAACTTGATGATGATTTTGATGATGATGATGATGCAACCCGACTCGTGTCAAATTGCTCAATTTATGCTAAACCGCTGATTGACGCACAAAAGACACAAAAACACTATTATTTTTCATCCAAGGCCCTTTCACAGTAAAATTAGTAGTAGTAGTACTACAAAAAGGGTTCATCTAGCAGACTTTTCATCAGCTTAATATCTTGCTTATCTTCGTCCTTCCTCCTTCTCTCTCTCTCTGATGATGATGGATTGGATAAGTCTCTTTATTAAATATTATGCCTTCTTCTCTTTAACTCTTTTATGCTAACAAGTAATAATACAATCTATATATATTGTGCACACATTCACCAAGACAATACTGACCGGGGACAAGGCTAAACTGACTACAAATAAGTAAGTGGGTAGTCCAGCAGCTGCTGCTCTCACTTCCTCTTCATCACTTTTTTCTTTATTACACAACTTGTCACCAAAAAAAACCTCCGCCGATTGATGAGTAATGAGAACAGGTGATCAATTTTGAGTCACAGACAACAACACCACCAACCAAGAAGAATGAAACAATAAGAGTCGCCGAGTCCGTCTAGATGACAAGGGCGAGGACGAATTTTTTTTTTTTTGTGTGTTTGTAAACTTTAAAAAAATTTTTTTCTAACACCTCCTCCAAACCACCCTGTTAATGTTCAGTGTTACTACTAAGTACAACTACTAGTACTACAAAGTTGGAAGTAGAGTATCACTGTCAATATTGAATATAGAAGTATTATTACTATCAACTATTATTATATCACTCTTTTTTGATTTTGTCACCCTGCCTATACTTTTTTTCGCCTTTCAATTCAATCCCATAAAGTGGGGAATGGGAATAAAGGGCGCTAGAATGACTGGGTTTTATTGGAGGTATTATATATATATATTATATTATATTACTTACTACTACTACTATGTACTACTACTACTACTAATCATGCTCATCAGCAGCAGCACTCACTCACTCTCTGCTCGTTTCCTATTCCCATTTCCTTTTGTTTTATTACTATTCCAAATTATTATTATGACTTAATGATGAACATTAGCTGATTTATATGGTGTGTGGTGGTGGTGGTGGTGGTGGGACCTGTCAATATGCAGTGAAGATAGGAGCGGTGGTCGTCGTCGGTTCGGTGGTAGTGCCTGGCGATGATGGATGATGATGATGATGATGATGATGATGAAGAGAGGAGACAATGAATGAATGAATGACAGAATGGTGGACGTCACACAGAACAACAGTAGTGGAGCACCAGGAGCAGAGCTACCCACCCGGACGTGGTGCGGAACAAGTAGCAGGAGCTCACAGCCCAGCAGCAGCAGTCAGTTAATAAGCAAAACCAGTAACGAATGATTAGACAGTCTGACTGATGATGATCATGATGATAATAATATGATGATGATGGTTGACTGGTAGAGTTGCGGTATTATATACACACGGAGGAGATGATGATGATGATATTAAGACGATAAAAAGATGACGATCACTATCACCCTATGTCTCAACTATGTTGTTACTTCAACCACCATTTAGCATGTACTGATACTGACTGAGCTGGTGTATAAAAAACGAGAGGAAAAAGTGTGTGCATGGATGGGCAGGAGATTCTCTGATTCTGATTCAGTCAGATATATAGCGAGTGTGAGTGAGTGAGGAGGATACACATAATACATTTACTCTACACATGAAATAATATAATATTATGTGTATTATATTATGTTATATGTATTTGATTTGATGTACTTTTGGATGAGACACCAGCAGCACACCAGAGAGAGAAAAAAAATCAAGTGCAAATGGAATACTAATATGGCAAAACTTGAAAAAAAAAATTGGCAATGTTATATATTGGGAGGGATGATGATGAATATGATGATATTATGATGATGATATTTTGGAGGAAACGAAGGAGTGAAGAGCTCAGTAGTCGGTCTCATCTCATAATCATAATCTCATCACACACACAACAGTCGAGTCGTCATATATTATGCTTATAAATCCAATCCAAGTTCACATACATATTTTTATATGAGCCATCAACTCCGTTCCTACTCATTCTTGAAGAGAATAATATGTTAGAGAATAGAGAGCGCATAAATATATAATGTGCATAGCATAGGAATAATGATAAAATATGACATGTGGTGGGAATCGAATGCATATGGGAATGCTAATATGCCAGAGTCCGGATATTTTCTTTTAAATACAGATCATATATGATAGTACTATATTTGTAAGGTTTTTTTTCTAAAAAAACAAAACAAGGAGAGCCTATACATAAATTATTGTCTATAGTACCTATAAGAGGAGGGTAAGTAAGGAGCCAGGAGGTCAGAGATGGATCACTGAGGTGAGAGTGGCGGTGCCTGCGAAATAGGGTTTTTTTTTTGTAAGTCAGAAAAGTGGTGGAAAGGGGTAGCAGGAGCTGGAGGACGGGAAGGAATAGGAAAGCAAGCGGCGCCTCAACCCCTTCTTCCAACAAGGATTTAGGTGTGAGGCGAAGAATATATGGGTGGAAGCAAGCTCCTATCCTAAAACACAATCACATCACATCACCATATTATATATTACGGCACACAACCACCACCACCGCGACCATCCGTACCAGCAACGAGCAGTAACCCGTTGAAAAAGAAACACTACTACCGAGCTGTATGTGTATGTATACACGATACGCACGGTACTAACTAAATACTTATGTTGAGCAAATGCAATATTATTATATATGGTAACGGAGTTGAGGTTGAGACTTTTAGGTGTTGGTACCGGGGATGGAAAATAAAAATGCTGCTGGGACAAGTTGCCACCGACCGACCGCGCACCGGAGCTATTAGAAGCTGAACTTGCATCAAGTTTACATGAAACTTATTATTCTCCAGCAATATCATCTCACTAGACCAAAATATCTGTAATCTCCGAGGTTCCAAGCACTCACACTTTTTTTCCAGCCCCGGCGTGTGTATGTGGTATTATATATTATATATATACCTTTATATTATACGTGTCTCCAGAAAAGTATTGCCGGAACGGTTTGTACTGCTATTATGCTCCCAATGTTGCACCTTATTATGTCCATTCTCTCTTTTCATATTATGATGCTTACTTACGACGACTACTACAAGACTCGTGTGTATGATGCGAGTATTGATATTGTTTTGTAGCCTCTGTTTGCTTGAATGGAAAATGGGATCGTCGGCTACTACGGTCAGCTATATACATACATATATACACATTCTCTTTCTGCTCTCTCTCTCTCTCTCCATCTCCATCCACAACCACATCCAAGAGCCACAACCACAGCTCGTGGTTAAACTTTTTACGTACATTCTGTTCATGTACTTACTTACTTACTTCCACGCTCATTCACCGTGTGTGACAATCGGGCCGGTTGTGGCCGAGGCGTGCTTTTATGTAAAACATCATTTTTTTATACAAAAAGGAGAGGAAAAAACATTACATATCGTCCGTTTCATGTTTTTTTTTGTGTTGCCGTACAATAATCCTATCATTTTTTTTTGATATACTGATGGAATGAGTGAGAAATGGATAAAATGAAAATGATGATGAATCTGTGCATGCATATGCAATGCATCCCATCATCCAGAAGATCCGATGATGATGATGAATGGGGCTAGTTGCTACAAAAAATCTGTAAACTCTTTGTTTCTTTTTGGATGCATAAATACATACATTACATAGCATAGCATAACGTACTGCATAAACTTGGCTAGCTAGTTATGAATGTTTTATGCCATGATCAGGATGATTAGATTGATGATGATGAAATTGATATGATCCTACAAAATGTAAAAGCTGGTCCATGATATAAACATGTTTTGAAGAATCTTCAATCTTTCATCATTTAAGTAGCTGTAACATCAAAAAATTGTAGCCGGTCAAGTACGTTTTTTATTGACTACTACCACCATGCTTTCGTTTTTTATTATTATTAAATTTTCATGGATAATAATGTGAACAGTTGGGACATGGACATTTAATGAACATGCATGTAATTATATATACGTATTTATATTATCAAATATGATGACTTATCAATAGATCTAGAGTCTAGATCTAGAATAGTAATATACTAAAATACATGACTGCCAAGATTCATGACACTAAAACAGGGTAATTAAAAACAATGGCCCATTTTCAGCACCTTCAAACTGGCCTCCACAATTCGATTCCGTTAACAGTTAAAACTGAAATGCCTACATCTTACCTACTCTATGTATAATATTCCTAGGAGCGAGTACGACGTAGCAACAGTTTATTGCTGATTCTGAAAAAACGACTAGCTACAAATATACGTACGTACGTGATGAGGCTTGACCTTTACTATAACAAACATGACTCATGTTATACATATGAGCAATCATCTAAATAGTGTAAATCTTTGAGTCAAAACATGACGTTCCTGTAGAAAATGTACGGTATTCATATTTGTAGAGACATATTATGACAGTCAAGTCAGTGACATGTGAAGTAGGTACAGGTCCCCCAGGAGAGGAGTGATACTGATGATATACGATTATTGTGTTATCTGTGTGTGAGTATTGCGTGGGTTGTTGGCGTTATGATCAGTGACAAGTGAGGAACAGGGGCCACCAGTCTCCGCTATCATCATCCTCCACGGCTGTGTGACGAGTCCAACACCGGAACTGATTGGAAGTGACGCCATGAATAATCACTTTCTTCCTCTGCCAACTCAACGGCTTCAAATAATGGTACCAATACAACATCGTGACAATATCACCCAGCTGAGTAAGCTCCACATGAAGTCGTTCGGTGGCAATGATCCCACTGAGAAAGACATCCTCCAGGTGGAACAATGGCACCCGCTGACACTCATCAAACATCTGAGAAGCAACTTTCATGCCCATCACGTAGCAGAAGCCAGCCACAAACACGGGAAATTTTTCAGGATGCCAAATGCCAGGGGGAGTGTACCACTTGGAGCTGGGGTCACGATCCACACTAACTTCGTTATAGCGGTGACCTGCAACAAGTCGCGGGTTGCCGTGAGATCCAAGAAAAGAGAGTAGTTTAGGAACGTGAACAAACACGTCGTCATCCATTTTCACCAGGTAGTTCGCATTGCCACAGTTGTGGAGTACCCACTTGAGCATTCTTAGAGTCTTCACTGTCAGATTCAGGTAGGACTCTTGCATGTCGTCCACTATCAGGTCCCCATGTCGCTCCCATTCACTTCTCACCTCGTCCTAAACAACATCAAACATTCCGACAGTTAAAAATTTTGCATAGCGTAATTTTAACAAAAATTTAGATTATTTTATAAATTCCCACTTACAGAAATACCATTCTCTGCCGTCTGCCCAACAAAGAAGAACATTTGGAACACTCTTGTTGTATTGCTAGTATATGTGCTGGAAACATTCTGGAAAAATATGTTCTCCCACTGGTGACGCATCTCGTGGAATGTGGAACGGATCACGTCCCGCTGTGCCACGTTGTCCGGAGAGGATATCACAATGAAGAGTAGGAACAAGCCTGTCCCACTGTCATGACATGCTAGTCCTGGGGAGGGCTCCAGGATTACCGTCGACTGCGTTGGCAGCACTGACTGGTTCGCGTTGTAGATCTGACGCAAGACGCTGAGCACATTGTGCGCCGCATCCAAAGTCTTGTACCCCTGCGGGCCTGAATTATAGTTGATGAAACAAATGGCCAAGTAGGTGACCACCACCCCAGTCCCCAGACATAACGCTAGGGATCTAGTCTTCAGTCGCGGCATTTCACCTCTTGTACTACCTAGCCCTCCTGTGACATTCCCCGTTGACTTTCAGGAAAGCAATAAAAAATGAATCAACTCTGGTTTTTCGATGGTCACGCCAGCTGCCTTCTTGCAGTCGAGGATTGGATCAGCGACTGTAAAATAAAGAGTTCATAAAGGTCAATTATAACTTTGTAAACTTAATTTTTCAGCTCTTCCTCTTCTTTCCAAAATTATTACACTAATGGCTAAATAGAGGTTTAGCGTAACGTTTAACAAGCTAATCTCGGGCAGCCATCTGCATAAAAGACCTAGTGTTATATTGTCGCAAAACATAATATATTAATGTAATCCGCCCAATTAAAACAACAAAGAAACACCCATCCTCTTCGTCACTTACTCATATTTTCCCTTGCCACGCTTAACTAACAAACAAACAATTTAAACGGGGAAAGGCTACACAAAGAGAAACTCGTCCGGAAGTTTGTCCGGTTACTGGAAACACAACTATACTAGTGTCCGCCGAGATTGATAATTAGAGAGATCCCAAAAATTGCAAAAAATGTTAATGTATGAATGATGCATATCCTATCCAGATCCAGTAATCCATTAGTAAGTGATACACTGGGAGAAAGAGTTGTTTCCAAAGACCTAATACAGATTATATACACAAGACAAGCCAGCAATTGCAGCATTCCATGTTTTACTATGCTGCACACCAGTTATGCTCCATAAGCAAAAGCAAGAGTGGTTTTTATTAGCTTGTCGCGTCGTCGTCGTCGTCGCTATCATCCGTGTCACCAACCAAACCAGTCACCACCACACTGGCATCCTCTGTCTATTCTCCGACTTTGATGACAAAATATGAACAGCATTTTTATAATTATTATATTATAAGCCGTATATTATAATCATCATATCATGTGAACATATAGCATTAGCATAAATTCGGTATGTGGTGGTGTGGTGTGTCAGCATTGCGGAAAGGGTAATGCAGCCTAGTGTTAATGATAATTTGGAAATGTTGGTGGTAATAACGTGTACACATAGTAGATAAAACTACCTATATGTGTACACATATCCTCCCACCTCCCTCGGTTGTCACTGGATATATAAATATGCTCATTAAGGGTTTTTAAAGGCGAAAGCGGGTCGAACTATTTACCACAAAGATCTCTAACACATATGTAATATAGTGTGGCCAAAGCAGACAAGGACTGCTCTGCTGTTGTCATGATATGGCTTCAGTTTAATGTGACATCAAATACCTAATCTGAATACTATTTTGTAAATAAATAAAACCCTGCCAGAGGCTTCAAGTTACAAGCTAATCGTGAGTTCCTAATTCCTAATTTCCATCACAGATTTGATAAACATTTTACTTTTTTTACATTGTAAGTCGAATACATTATGCATAAAATATGTCTAGCATCTAGCATGACACAAAAATATTTGTATTTTATTGAAATTTAAAAGCCGCAATCAGGACTCATTCACAATCAGCAAGTCTGCAACCACAGCCAGTGGAAAAGTGAATACATGAAAAGATTTTCATGACGGGTATGAATACATGTTTCATTCACTTAAATTCAGTGTCGTGGTGATCCTGATTTGTCAATTCATTTCCCTACAAACGTCTACCCGATTAATAATAATTGTTAGAAGAGCAAATCACTTATAGTAAGGTATACAAAATATTCATCCTCCTGCATCCACATCCACATATTATGCCATTATTTGTCATATTATTGTCATATGTGTATAACGGAAATCATGCACATGGCACATCAAACGAATTACTGTATCCATTCCTATAACACAACATTTAACAAATACTACACAGTTGCTCATCGGAAGCACGGAAATTCACAATACAGCTCACACACTTTGTTCTACATTATGACAATTGAAAAAAAAGTTAGTAGTGTCAGCAGAACTGTCCGGTTGTTGTTCCTAATAATGATAAAAATGGAGAAACCTACCCGATTTGGCACTGCTGCTGTGCGTGCGTGCTAGTTGATCCGCTGAGCGTCGGGTTGCGTGCATGCATTCATCCTTAATAATAAATACTCGATATCCAAGTAAATAAATGGTGCATGCAATATGGGGGATCAGGGAGTACAATGAGCCACATGGAATACCACAATGAAAACGACGACCACTCACACAAGTCAATAGCAAATAAGTAGTAACACCAACACGGATAATAGGCGGTTGGCACTTGGCAATAACAGGAGGAGGAGGAGGAGGAGTAGGTGAGAGCCGAAACGACAACGTGACAACAAAGACGCTATAATTGTAATAAACTGAAGTGCTCATGCCACCATGCACCACCAACCACCTTTTCAATCGTCACAACAATAATCCAACAATAACTGGAGACTGGAGCTATTCTACCTGTATGAAAATGGGTAAAACTTGGTCGTGATGATGAGGTTTGCAGTTGGGTTTAAGCCTCCGGGTGACGAGTACCGAGTAGCAAAAGCCTCTTGACCAACTGGAGGAGGAGTAGGTGAGAGCCGAAACGACAACGTGACAACAAAGACGCTATAATTGTAATAAACTGAAGTGCTCATGCCACCATGCACCACCAACCAACCACCTTTTCAATCGCCACAACAATAATCCAACAATAACTGGAGCTATTCTACCTGTATGAAAATGGGTAAAACTTGGTCGTGATGATGAGGTTTGCAGTTGGGCTTAAGCCTCCGGGTGACGAGTACCGAGTAGCAAAAGCCTCTTGACCAACCAACAACCTTCCCTAGTTTATCTTATAACAACATTATGTCACACATTCGCATGGTTCCATATTTTTAAGCGACTGGACTAGCCGAATTTAATGAGAGAAACACAATAAGAACTCTTACAATTAGTGAGAAGTAGTGGTCTTGTAATTCCTGGTAGAGAAGTACGAGGAGCGAGACTCGCCGGATGTGAAAGACAGATAACTTTCCAGCATAGCACACTGCTCTTCTTCTCATATACTCGACTCTCCTGTTTTGTGTGACTTCGACTGCTAGGAATTATTATGAAGAAGGTAAAACGGGAGCAACAAAACTCAACGTGCTATTTGATTTACAAAGCCATAATACAAGTACCTATGTTCACACCTAACACTTAAAATGAACAAGAAACTGACCATATATACAGCTTATACAGAGGGTGGCAGAGAGTGCACGGAAACGAACGAGGAAATTGATGAAACATCATGAAGGTATTAAAAAACCAAAAACCCAGCCACCAAGTATATATATTTAGAATGGAAAAATGAATTAGGAATTTTTTGAGTGTAGGACTCACAGGCTTAATCCTCCCTTTCAGTATACCTTTTTAAAAAGCACCCTTTGCGTTTGCAACCCAATCCAATTCCCAATCTCTAGAACTTTGTCACAATGGTTGTAAGGGATATTTGCATACCCTAATTTAAGGTCAAATCCGAATTTGCGAATTTGTATACTTTTGTCTAAGATGATTATGATTATTAGTTTAGCGTATTGTTCGTCTAAACTCGACGGGTATAAAAGGACCTTCGGTCCTACT
>JAANSN010000978.1:0-41180 GCA_036850665.1 Dicranocentrus wangi | reverse complement strand
GAAATGTGGTAGTTCCTTCTCCTTTCGTTCCGGTATATTTTTTACACGAATATGATGAAATTTAAACCATGAAACTCGGGACGAGACCTGAACGTGACATGCGTGATGTCAATGTCTTGTTAGTCTTGATCTTGATGATGATATGCAAATGTAACAATGCTGGCTACCACGTACGTTTAGTTTTTATTCTTTAGGTTCATTTTTAGAAGTTGAAAATGCAGAACAAGGGCATCATCGCATTATTCGCATCATGGTCTGCCTGGCTGGTTTTATAAGGAAAAAACGAAAAACGGGGGAAATGAAATGAGGAAATGAATTGCTCTCAGGCGAGGCGAGGCTCAGACCAAGTAATTCAGAGACCATCATTCTTTCTTCTTCTGTCAGAGTTGCTTACCAAATCTTCCGGTTTTGTTGCGAGGTTGAAGTTTTAGTTGTTCAGTTCAGTTCAGTTCAGTCAGTCAGAAGAGTTGTTTTGTTGCATTATTGTTGTACCTCCATAATATCTATCTGTCAACATATTTTCGGTACAAAAAAAATGTTTTTCAAAAAGCTACTAAAAAATCTTACTAAACTTGAATAGTGAGGTGTGGTGTGGTGGCATCAGTTACACGATATTATTATAGGTTGTTCCTTGTTACAGTAGTACTACCATTTTTTGTAGTCATTTTCAGTGTTTTCATAGTCAAGAAAGAATTCAAGATTCAATTGAAACTCATCGTGTGTGATGGTTAATATTTAGGGTTAGTTCTGGAAGTTTTTAGCAATTATCATTGTCATTGTTGTTATTGACTTGCAAACAGTGTTTTCGGTCGGTGGTGGGGTTTGTTTGTACTAGAAAAATAGAAATTTTAACGGATCCTGTCAATCCTCCTGTGATCGTTGATGGTGTCATGAGACGTCTTTCATCTTGTCTTCTTCGATATCCTTCGTATTCATGATCAGAGTTGATCGTACTGTTGCGTTGATTGTTGCTTGCATGTCATGTAAACGTCAGTGTCACACAGCGTCAACAACAGTGAACAGCGTGTCGCCAAATCGTCAAATCCGTCCGTGCTATTAAACGGAAAGCTCGATAAAAACTGACAACTTCAAACTTGCAAACGTGAATGAGGAGGTTCTGAACTTATATATTCAACGAACGAATTATATTCAAAACTATTTAAATAACTGGTGACTGGAACTACGAACAGATTCAGTTGTCGACGAGCACAAGTTTTATAGTTTTTATGTTTATGGTAGTTATAAATAAGGGAGTTATAGTTTTATCGTCTCCGCAAATACTAAGTAAACGTACAAAGTTGGTCGATCCCGAGTTGAAAACTGATTGAAAGAAGGGATTTGACAGTTGATTAGTAGAAAGGGGTCAGCCCTGATTTAAGGAACCTTGTCATAATCATATTTTTGTTGTTTGTCATTCATTTGTGATTGTATCAGTCATCAGTAGGTAGGGTTGAGTAGAGGTCAGAGTTGAGAGTTTAAAAGGCCGGAAGAGACTATAATTAACAAGAGAGGCGAGAGAATGAGTCCCATGGCTTGTAAAAGAAAACGCTCGAGTGGCGTTGTAAGGAGATCTGGAAAGCACTCAAAGCTCACGAGTGGATCCTCGGGGAAGGCGGAGTGTCCTGGAGGATGCGGACATGGCTCTAAAAGTTCGCATAGACCACGGTCACCCTCAGCTTCACCTGCACCATCGGCACGCGGGGAAAGCTCCGATTATGCGCAGCACACTAGCAATTCAAGCGACAATACTGGAAAAAGTACTGGAACGTCGAGTGCCGGATCAACTCAGGCACTTCAGCAGTTCATGGATCCACATTGTGCGTTTCTCTGTGGTGGGGGTTGTTGTCAATGTCCCGCCCACCCTTCAAGAGCGCAACGGAAAGCTGCAGTTCGAGCTGCTTATATGGCTGCCAGCAGTTTCAGGGAAAGAAGAGTACCAAGTACCATTTTGAAATCGTCCTATATGACTCAGCGGATACCACCAACTCCGAATAATCCGTCAACACCTTGTCGAAGGCATGCTGCTCCTGCACCTGCTGCAGAAAGTTCCGCCAAAGGCAATCAAGGAACGCTTCCCCCGATACCCAGAGAAAAAACAAAACTTCCGTTTCAATTGGGGCATCTACGCTGTGCATCCTGCGTCCAGGTGGGACAACAAGCTTTTATGAAATCGCACGTGTTTGCAAGTCTTTCAAGAATCTACACAAGCGAATTTACGGACAGCTTATCACGATGTTACGAGTTGAGTGAGGAACATGATGGAGATCGGGAATGGGAAGGTAAATTGAAGTCGTCTTGCTCATCAGATTCTGAGTTGGAGGAGTCATCAGACGAAGAATATAATACCAGTGATGACACTGATGATGATGACGAGCTCTGTAGCGAGGCTGAGGATAATTGTAGTAACTTTTCCTCTATAAATGCAGCAAATGCACAAGAAATTGGAACATCAGGTTGCAAATCGGCAAAAAGAGAGTGCCAGGGTTCCAATTCTAATTCTGCGGCCTGCCGAGGTCGATTAAATTGGACAAATGCAGCTGGTTACGATCATGTTGTTGACTATAGCTCTTTGTCGTCCGACGAAGACGAATGCGAAGAACCTTGTTCACTTAAAAGGGAAGATCTGGATTTCATCAGAAGCAAGACCTGTGCTCACATACGGACGGGAGCGGGAGGGGCCAAGTCTCAAGCAAAATGCGCAAGATGCAATAAGTACCGCTATGACTACAGCATGAAGGATTTACTTTTACTTGCAAGAGAGGAAAAAATGGCGCTATTTACCATATGCTTTATCGATCATTGGGAATCACATTTAGCACACGAACTTAAAGAAGAATGTGTAACAACTACCAGACAGGTTAAGCGTGGCAAACTCGAAGAAGGATATCACAAACTTGTCACTGCAATTTTTATTTCGTATCTGAAGTGCTCAGCAATGAATACGGATTTTTCAACGTTCAAGGACTTTGTGAAAGGCACCCTTTTTCCTCTGCTCGCAGGAGCTTTACAAACTCCCGATGATAGTAAGAACAAGGAGACGGCGGCTGCGCTATCTGCAACTTTAGACGCAACCCTGCAAGCTTTAGAAGGCAAGGCCAATGTGGTTGTGGAGGAATTGAAATTGAAGGGTGGCTCGGGCAAGTCCAGTGCCAGTGTGTTTGAAAATGTGGAACTATTTGTTGGAGAGCATCCGGAAGCATCAATTGATAGCGCTACCTGTAAGATACAAGCAAGACCCAAGGATTTACGCAGACTCCGTCGGTTGCTCCGCGAATCAGGACTATTGGATGATGACCCAAAATACAACGACAAGGGAAGTGGCGATGGACCTTCGAATAGGTCGTCCTCTGACCTGTCGCTTTGTTTACGATGCAATTGTAGCATTACTAGTAACATTGATGACGAATTATCTGACCAGGAGGTACTACTAGGGTGGTTTTATTTACAATACTGTACATTTAATGTTAGCGTAGGTTTGAGTGGGACACTGAAGCAAATAAGAGGGGGGATAGTTGAAATTTGAGGATGGTGGAGGAATCCCGGTGCGAATTTACATTCAAAGTTGTATTCTAATCTGACCTTAAATATTTGTATTTCCAGGTAAATGATGAAGGCTATACACCTCTTATGGAAGCGGCAAGGGAAGGTCATTTAGCCGTGGTCAAGTGTCTTTTGAAGCATGGAGCTAAGATCAACGCCCAAACCGAGGAAACTCATGAAACAGCTCTAACCTTGGCCGCTTGTGGTGGCTTCTTGGACGTGGTGGACACGTTGTGCAATGCGGGGGCCGATATAGAACTAGGGGCTTCCACACCTTTAATGGAGGCATCTCAGGAGGGCCACTACCAAGTTGTCAAGTACCTTCTAGATCGTGGCGCTGACATTACCCGACAAACCCAGACCGGTGATACAGCCCTGTCGTACGCATGTGAGAATGGTCATGTAGACGTGGTTGAACTCCTTATTCAAAAGGGAGCCGATCCTGAGCATTTGTCTGAAGGTGGACGAACCCCGCTGATGAAAGCTTGTCGGGGTGGGCACTTGGATGTGATCAAATATCTCCTAGCGAAAGGTGCTGATGTGAATAGACAAACCGCTAGTAATGATCATACACCCCTCTCCTTGGCTTGTGCTGGAGGACATATTTCTGCCGTTGAAGTACTCCTTGCCGCCGGTGCAAATCCATTTCATAAACTGAAAGATGGGTCAACCATGATCATTGAAGCTGCAAGGGGTGGACATACGAACGTCATTAGAGCCCTGTTGGATTATCCTCCGAGAGAGAAGCAACAAAGTCATAATACTGCTGCCACCAAACAACCCCAACTGAAGGCAGCGCCGGTATCCAATACAGCCACGAAAACTCATGGTCAGGTTGTTGATGCGAGCAAGGCAGGTGCTGGTCAATCCAGCCAAAATAAATCTGTCTTAAGGAAGAGTCGCTCAACATCTACGTTAGAATCATCGATTGCAGCTGCTCAGCAAGTAAGTTCTAGTGCGCCATGGTTAATTCGTGTTAAGGGAGAAGATTGATTGAATATATTTGCTTTAATTAATTTTTAAAATCTTTTTTACTCAATAGAAACAATCAAACGATGGCCAACAGCATGTTTCGAGCAATGATGGTACGCCGGTGGTAAAAGTTAAACAGCAACAACAACAACCAGCTGGTACTCAAGCGACGTCTGAAGCTCAAAACCAAAACTTGAAAAATTTTAATTTGCCACTAGGGGATGGCAAAGTTTCGGTGTCTGCCATCTTGCCCAACAAAGGTCCAGCAGCTGAGCTAACGTCAACATCAAGCAATGTGCCACCACGGAAGACCGCTTCTACGTCATCGGTAATCCCAATCATTGGTTCTGAAGTTTGCAATGCGTGCACTGCCAAAAATGCTGAACATGGTCATCATCAACACCAACATACGCATCAACAAGTTCACGTTAAAAGGCCCGCTGGTAGTGAACCCACAGGCGGCAATTCTGCGTCTGGAGGTATTATTTCGCCAAATTCGGCTTTAACGTCTCCTGTCGCAGGTTCCTCGTCGGGTGCTGCAAGCGGGGGTGGCGTCTTGGTATCTCCTGTTTCACCCAACGCGGCATCATGCGCCCCACCACCATCAGGTCCTCCACTTGTTCCATCTCAAGTCACTGCAGCTACTGCCATCAGTGAACGACCAAAGGCAAAGGCTAACAAGCCCAGTGCTCGGAAGCAAGTTCAGCTTCAGCAGCAATTGCAACAGCAACTTCAGCAGCAGCAACAGTTATTACAACAACAAGCCAATGCAACTATTTCCGGCAGTGAGAAGACTATCCAATTACAACAGGGAAATACCAATCAACAACTGACACCATCAACTACGGCTTCAAGCTTATCTGGATTGGCTCCATCTGCATCGGGAGTAACGAATCCTGGCAGCTGTGCGGGAATGTTGATGTCACAAGCCTCTGCTGAATCTCTCAGGTCACAAGCTGCTGCTGCCAACGCAGCCGTGCTTAGTCAGGCTGGATTAAAAATTGGTACCGTGTCAGATGCAACACAGCAGCTTGTTGGCTCTCCAGCGTTTCTGCAGATGCAGGTTCAACAGGTACACAGTATAAGTTTTAAAGCAACTTTACTATTTGAGAACGGGAACGTAGATTTTAATATAATTTAATCCCCTAACAGATATTGACTCATCACCAGTCTCAGTTTATTTATAAAGGAGACAAAAAAGGATTTGTGGAAACCGGAGGTTACGAGCCTCTAAATTTGATTGATGGCGCTCCTGCGGAAATGCTGGATTTCACGCAGGTTCTCGCTGGGGCCTATAGTACCTCGGCTGGCGCATCATGCGGAGGAGGACAAATCTCTCTCGGGGCACCACCTGGTCCAGGTGTTGGCACTCAAAGTGGCAGTGGCAGTATCACTGTCGGAGGCCCTGCCAATCAGCAAGGGACTGCGACGACGACAACGACAACAACCGTTGTCGTTACGCATGGGAATGGAGAAACTGAGACTATCATCGACGGAGAAAATTTACCTCCAGGAACAAACGAAATGATCATGAATGCTGCTGCTGCTGCAGCTGCCTTTCCAATTGACTGTTTTCCTATTCCCAGTGGGACACTATCGCTTCAAAATACGGGTTCTGCAACGGGTGCACCTGGGAATGGATCTGGCGGTCAGGTACAAGTTCCGTACCAATTAACATCACCGACGGGTTTAAGCGTGGGCGTTAGTGTACCTGCGGACCTGGCAGCAGCTGGAATGACTCCGCTAACCACAACAACAATGCACACAACTACAATAATCAATTCCTCTGGTTCTGGCTTCCAACCTCAAATACTGCTCCCGCATCCTCCACCCCTGCCTCAGGCAATCGCTGCGGCAGCGGCTGCTGCTGGACTTATTCCACCGTCAGGAGCTCCTCCAGACGGAGCACTGAGACAAATGCAGCAACAACATCATCAACACCATCAACCAACACAACATCAACAACAACAAGGTACTAAAGGAAGCAATGCCACTACTAAGGGGCAAGTCACCAAAGACAAATGTGTCCAGCAACATCAGCATACCAGTTCAAAGCCAAGTAGTCAACCAGCACAGGTGTCATCATCAGGTACACCGAGCGCTCAGGCGGTTGGACCAACTGCGTCTCAACAGCATGTTCCAATCCAACCTGTACCCAAGAAGCAAGTAGCCAAACGAACCCGACCTTTCTGTCAGCAGCAACCGCAACAACAACAGCAGGTTCAAGGTTCTGGTGCGGCAGGTAAAGGTGTGTGACCCATATCATTTCTTTCATTCACATAGTATTCTGATTATAATTCTGATTAAAAAGCATACAAAAAAATAACAAAACATGTGGTTATGGTTTATGGTAGGCGTTGGACAGAGTCACTCTGTTGCTTCAACCCAAACAACACCAACCGACAAGTCAAATGCACGAGCACTTGATGTGGACTCTGCGACTGAGAGCAATGGGGAAACTTCATTAAGTATTGCAGCAGCTTCTGGCCATTACGAAGTCGTAGAGTTCCTGATTGCTCGTAAAGCTCACATCGAGCACCGAGACAAAAAGGGCTACACCCCGCTAATTTTAGCGGCGGACGGAGGGCACGAGAAAGTAGTGGAACTTCTTCTGAATAATGGTGCAGATATTGAGGCGCAGTCTGAACGAACGAAGGACACGGCCCTCTCACTGGCATGCACCAAAGGACGTTACGAAGTTGTTGAGCTTCTCTTGAAACGGGGAGCTAACAAGGAGCATCGAAACGTTTCTGATTACACACCCCTTAGTTTGGCAGCTTCTGGAGGATACGTAAACATTATTAAACTTCTTCTCCAACATGGAGCAGAAATTAACTCTAGAACCGGCTCAAAACTTGGCATATCCCCACTAATGTTGGCTGCTATGAATGGGAACACTGCGGCGGTTAAGTTGCTCCTGGATATGGGGTCCGATATTAACGCCCAGATTGAGACTAATAAAAATACAGCACTCACCCTTGCTTGCTTCCAAGGTCGGCACGAAGTTGTCCAGTTGCTACTGGAGCGGAAGGCCAATTTGGAACATCGCGCTAAGGTAAAATTACCAAAAAATTTGTAAAACATATTTGCATCACTAAATTATAGATAGGTACAACAATATGATTTAAAAATCCAGACTGGACTAACACCTCTAATGGAAGCTGCAAATGGTGGCTATGTGGAAGTTGGAAAAATCCTGATTGAAAAGGGGGCGGAGGTAAATGCTGCACCTGTTCCTGCAACTCGGGATACTGCGCTTACCATAGCTGCCGATAAGGGACATTACCGCTTCGTTGAACTACTCCTAAACAAGTACGGTTTGATTGAATGAAAAATGAATATTATTGTTTCCGCAAGTCTCTTGGAATATTGTTGTAATTTATTTATCGGGGTTTTGGATTGGTGCTATTGTACAGAGGTGCTATCGTGGACGCAAAAAATAAGAAAGGATGTACACCCCTTTGGCTTGCCTGCCACGGGGGTCACCTAGACGTAGCCCAAATCCTATTCAGGCATAGGGCCGACCTGGACTCTCAAGATAATCGCAAAATCTCATGCTTGATGGCAGCCTTCCGCAAAGGTCACGTCAAAGTCATCCGATGGATTGTCAAAAATGTTCAACAATTCCCATCTGATCAAGAAATGAGCAGGTATATCTTGGGAGTTCAAAACGAACCAGATCTGTTAAAACGTTGCCAGCAGTGCGCAGAGTATATTAAACAAGCCAAGGATAAGCAAGCTCTAGAAGCTAATAAAAATGCTACAATCCTGCTCGAGGAGCTGGACATGGAAAAATCTCGGGAAGAGTCCAAGCGTCTTGCAGCTCAGCGCAGGAGGGAAAAGAAAAAGAAGAAGAAGAAGGAAAAGAAACAACAACTTTTTGGTACAGTATATTTGCAGAGTGAATGCTGCTTACATGTTTGACTAGCTTACAGTGTTTCGTCGAGGATTGATTTAATGTGAAACACTTTGGTCTAGGTACTCAAGATGATGATGATGAGGATGACGATGATACTGGACGTAGAAATGACGACGACGATGATGACGATGATGAGGACATTGTCGTTGAAGTCATAGACTCCGGAATTGACGCAAACAGTCAAGGTTCCAGTTCGTCAGCTACTCAAGCCGACATCAAGCGACGTGGTGGTCCTCATCAGCAACAGCTGAACACCAAAGGGAAGAGTAATAAGGAGAATCATAAACATATTCCACCCCAAAAGTCTGCTAGTAGCAAGTCAGTGTCTAGTAACAATAGCGCGGCAACACCACCAATATCCGATGCAGATTTTGTTCCCACCCTCGCGGAAGAGTCCCAGTCATCCTCGAAGAGTAGTCGGAAGAAGAAGAATAAATCTAATAAAACTGTGTCAAGTGCTTCTAACGAAAACAGATCTGTTGTGGCTGATAACGAGAATAACAACGATGTTGTTCAATCATCCAACGTTAAAAATCTAAATCACAACATGAAAGGCACAAAAGAAAATCAAGCAACTACTTCTAGCTCTAACAATAAGTCATCGTCATCCGTTTCTGCCAAAGTTTCGTCAAAGTTCGAGAAGGATAATGTGTTGAAGGAAAAGGTGAGGGAGGTGGAAGTTGATACTGGCAGCAGCACCAACAAGAACAAGAAAGATAGGAAAAATCGTGAATTTGTAAATGTGGAGCAACTGGATACTAAAAAGTTGGTCGTAAAAGAAAAAGACTTGGGAGTTCCAACCTCGGTGGAGTCTCATATTAGTCCAAGTAGTTACCAAGTTGGTGCAAATAAGGGCCCTAATATTTCTGCATCGAGTCATGGGTAAGCATTGTTGAACTTTTTGTTTTAATATTGTTTTTCTTTCTTCCCCACAAGGTGGAGGTTTTAATCTGGTTTTTCGTATTGTTTACGTAGTATGTCAGGTGCCTCCGTCAATAAGAAATCCAAGGGAGGGCTGGAGACAAACCCTGCTCCAGAGCCATTGATGGGAATCTCCCTCAGTCCGTCCCAGTTGAAGAAAGGTAGTGGTGGGGGTGGCTTTCCGGATCATGACAGAATCGATGCCCACTCTGTTTTTACATCCCCGTCTGCCTCGTCCACTGCATCATCAACGGGAAGCAAGTCAAATACCAGTAACTCCATTTCTTCAACTCAAACTCCTTCAAATCCACCTTCTGGCGGCGGAGCACCAAACACCAAGGTTGGAGGTACGGGTACAGGACGGAAAGATGACGGTTGGAAAGAAGTTACTCGAAATTGTCCCTCTTCACGATCGAAAAAGGTGATCGTGCCATCATCAGTGATTTCTCGTGTAATTGGACGTGGCGGTTGCAATATAAACGCTATTCGAGAAGCAACAGGGGCACATATCGAGGTGGAAAAGCAACAGAAAGGTCAAGTTCAACCTGAAAGAACGATTCAGATTAAGGGATCTGCCGAAGCAACAAAGCAAGCGCACACTCTAATCACAGCCCTAATGAACGAACCAGACATTGACGTAAAAAAGCTATTACCAATCAGGTCCAGCTCGGGAACTTCAGTAACTCCTACCCCATCTTCCGTTGTTGCGACAGCCGCTCCATTTCCAACTATTGGTTCTGTTACGAGTTTATTACAACAACAGCAACAAAACACGGCAGCTAACATCACTGGAAATACATCTACCGTTACTCCTACCCTTCCTGGTCAACAACAACCTTTATCAGTTGGTTTGGGACCCACAGCCGCCGGAAATTCTAGTAATTTGAGTACTCCAGTCGACATTGTAATCCCGTCTTCAATGAAAACTGTTCCATTCTCTACGAGTGCAAAAAGTGGAGTAAAAGGTTCACCCACCCAACGTACTGTGCTGGGAAGCGGATCTCCTCCTTTAGGTAACATTAAGGCAGGCTCACCTCCAATTAAAAAACCGGTTGTAGTCTCTTCTCAACAAAATCAGAGTAAGTTAACTTTAGTTAAATGTTGAAATACGATACGCGCATGACTCTAGTGTTCTGACACCGCACTTAGGTATTTATTAATTTTTTGCGCATGATTGCTTGTTCCCAGGAAATATCAACAAACGGGGAATGCACGTTTCTGGAAACAACCAATCTGGAAGTGGCGGGACATTTGCTGCTAAATTGGTCCAGCAACCCCTCCAGACTCAGCGACCGTCACAAGATTCCCAAACATGGGACAACCGGCAAATGAGCCAACGGAATAATAACAATGCTACTCCAACTCTAGTAGGGAACAAGCGAATGACACCGACATCCTGTTTGATGGGTTCAGTAACTACCTCAGGTACACCTGTAACCCCTTCTGCAACTCCACCACCGATTTCAACTTCGCCTGCCCAAACCAGTGGAACCAGCTCACAAGCTCCAAACCGCTCTACGTTCGGAGTTCAACAGCAACAACCGCAGACGCAAACGGTTTTGCAAGGAATCAGTAATGGGCCATTAGGAATATTAACAAATGGAGTTGATAAACCAGGCAATCCCACAACTGAGGAATCACAACACCGAGCTACGGACTCAGAACAATATCAACCTACGCGAAATCTTGCTCCAGGATCAAATCCAAATCCAACTACCTCACATCGCTCATCTGGAGTAATTGGGGATATATCAAATAACTTGTCTCAACAGCAGCAGCAGCAACAACAACAACGCACACCGTTAGAGTACTCCCCCTTCAATTACACCTTTAGCAAGACAGCAGGTTGGTTTCCTGGAGATTTGGCACTCCGAGAAAACTCTTCTAGTGCCGGAGTCGTACATGGTGGGCTAGGGTCCAGTAACTTGATGTCAGGAAGTACGACATCACTCAATAGTAGTGTAGCTCGTGCAATGAATTTCGCATCTGTGGCAGCTTCTGGTATATCAACAACACTGAGCACTTCACAAGCTCAAATGAGTCAAGCAGGTGGAGGTGGATTGCAAAATGGAAGTAGTCTGGGCGTAGCGGCAGCTGGTGCTCTTGGAAGTCACCAAGGCCTAACGAATGTTCCTGGGAAACCCGACGGAGTTGTTGACGGAGTAGATACATCTGTTCCCAAAGCTGATGTTTCTAAAGCTCCAGGATACCGAGGAAGCACTACCATGTCACCAATCCTTCGAATGCAGCAGCAACAGCAACAGCAACCTCAACAGGCTACTTCGGCGCAACAGAACGCCGCTGGATTTGGCATTGAAGGACCGCTATCATCCCACTTCGCAGCTGCGGCCGGAATCACTACGAATCCAGGCTTGATAAACTATAATTCAGGAAGACAACAAAATCAACCCCAAGCGGCTTTTAATGTGCAACAACATTTTGGACAGGTGTCCCAGCAAGATGTCATGAGCCAGCAAATGTTATACTCCAACAACAGGTACGGAATTACTTTTAATTTTCACGGTAGTGTTAGAATTTTTGTATAGGTAATCTTATATTAAATATAAAATATTTGTTTGTAGAGTTTTATGTATTGTAGTTGTCTAGCTTTAAATTTGGTAACGTCGTTTAATTTTTAAATATTTTCATTTTCATTTCTGATCTTGCCTGAAAGTTCGTTTGGAGTCTCTTGTGGTAAAAATATTATTTCTCCTGAAATAGTATTATTGCTCGCTCTGCTTTTCTTTCGTACAAACCAACCTCTATTGAGATTATTAGATTATTCTTTTATATATTTCCCCATTGTTATTATTGCTTGTTTATGTTCAAAAAGAAACATGTCAGCTGTAAAACTGTCCTCTGTAGTTTTCCCTGGTATTTAATCGTCAGTAAATATGATATTGATGGACTATGAACTGCTGTTGGTTTGTGCATTGAAATAAGCACGTAGCTAACAAATACAAAATTTTTATAAACACTTTTGTATGGTACGGGATGGATTTTTAAAAAATAAAATAAAAAAAATCAGTGGAGAGGTCCCTGGTGGTTCTACTGTTGTTCCACCTGTACCAACAAATGTGGTCCTCTCCTCCAGGCTCAACCCAAGGGCACCAAGTTTCAACTTACCTATGACAAAGGTCCAGTCATCTCAGCAGCAGCAGCAGTCCAGTCAAAATTCACAGCCTGTTCAGTCCGCGCAGGGTGGAGCACAACCTCACAATCCTAACCAACCACCAAATTCTGCATTTCAACAGCAATCCGCGATGGCAGCTGTGGCTGCAGCACAACAAAGTCAGTACGGCTCAGCAATTCATCAACTTGGACAACAACAGCAGCCGTATAAAGGTATGGGAGGTGGTCCTGGGCCACAATATCCTGGCGTTAGACCTGGGAACAGTGCAGCTGGTACTGGAATGAATCGGTCCGTGGGTGGGTCTACACCAAATCATCAACATGGAATGGGAGTTGGCAGTGGATGGAATGCCTATAACGCTATAGGGAACGCCAATTCAGCAACGACTGCAGAAGATGCACTCATGAATTTTCCTGGCTTTGCTGCCCTAGCGGCGACCACCATGTCCGGAATTGTTGATGCAATTGGTGTTGTGCCTGGAATGGATCCTATCCAGGAGGCACATGCGAAACTGGATGATCGTAGATTGCCACGTCCCATTGGCGGAGAACGCGCATCTGCCGCTTGGAAACAAAATTCAAATAGTGGAAATCTTTCAACAAGTATGGGAGGCATGCCGGCATTTTCTGTTTCACCTCTGGACTGTATTGATTCTGGGCCATTGCCCCAGGGTCTCTCTGTCCCGTCTTCCGTTGGAAATCCAATCGGACCTCAACAACAACCTCCGTGGTTTGGTGGGTTGTACCCCCAATCTAACCAGTCATCATCATCTGCTGCGTCTGGGTACCCGTCTGCTTCGCAAGGACAACAACCTCCGCCCCATCTAAGTCTTGGAAGCCATGGGCCCCCCGGAAGTAAGAGTGGTGGTGATGCGAGAAATATCTTAGGTCGCCGTTTCATGGAAGAAATGGATGGCCGAGGCATCATGGAGTTGCAACAACAGGTTAACATTGATATTATACGTATTATGCTTCACAGTTCAATTTCTTCAACTTAAAGCGGACGATTACGATACTAATAATTTGTCATTATTATCGAATACGACGGTACTGGCATTCACAATAGATTTATGAAGGACAACGTTTAATGAACGGTGGCAATGTTCATCCCCTATTGCACATGCAAAATGCTCCACATCAGCAGCCAATGTTTCCACCTTACGGAATGGAGCATAACATGGAACAGCACACTTTGCCCAAGGTTGATCAGCAAACCGGTTGGGACGCCCACCTCATGTTGGAGGAGAAGTTGATGGTGAGGAACTTGAAAACATAAATATTCCATCCTTTCGCATGAAACTTGTCCTAACTATAACTTTATATCGATTAATTTAAATTTGCAGCAGGGCGGTTGGGGTGCGTCCAAGTGGAATAACTAATCATACTATACAACCAAAAAATACTGATGAGGATTCTACACGGGGATTCATCTTCCAAGATGACTCATACCTTGATACTCATCAAGACCATTTGAAACCACGTGTTTAACTTTCTCTTAGAATTTTTTATGAACCCAAAAAATATCATTTTTGACTAAAAAGAGATGTTGCGAGATGGTCCTAAAATAAACTGTGTTTGTTCACCTTAAATTTAAGAACAACATCGGTCCTCTCCTTAAAGAATAAAAACTGTAACCAACATGTCAAGATAATCATGATGATGATGTTATTGAACTCTTTTTCTCAAAGTATACATACATAAATTATAAAATTGACAGTACTTCAACTGTAATCGGTTGAAGTTTGTTATAATGGAATACTATGTAATGATTGCTAGCAAGAGGTTTGAAGTTGAATGAAGAAGAAGCTAATTGCTAACTGCGTAATGAACATAATGCGAAATGAAAAGTTTCTACTTCTAAGGAAAGCATTATATGAAATGTGTTATAGACTTTCTTGTTGAATGTAATGATATGATAATGCTTAAGAAACAAATTACGGAAATAAAATCTTGAAACGGTTATAAAGGATATAACGATGATGGTGTTGTTGTTGGTTGAAAATACACATGATAAATATTAGACCATTTAAAAACAAAAAATGAGACAATGGACACCGTAGAGAAAAGAAGATTTTTTCTTCACAATTTAATCAATTGGAAAATATGGTGTTTCTAGAGGATATATATATAATATATGAAACAGATCTGCAGGGGATATATACTACCTTACATAATTACCTACACATTATTTCCTATTACTATAATTATTATTATTGTTACAATAAAGTTTACTACATAAACAGATTTTTTCCCGCTCGAACGATGATATGACACGACGTTGAATCAGCAGAAGATATTGTTTTTTTTTCTGAGAAATTGAATAAAAAGAGAACTGCTTCTGCCACATGATAAAAAAAATGCTTGATGTGAAAAATAGGTGTGGAGCTGAGAGAAAGGAACAGATAGAAAATAGAAAAATGCGTGTATATGTACTACCACAAGTCTACTCTATTATACTGTATGCTGTTGTTATGAAATATTAAGGAAAACCGTAAAACATATTAACTAAATATGTGTACTACGTGCGTACTTGGATAAGTAAAAGCGTTGAAAACTATACAAGTTTACTCCTCCAATTGAGAGAAAAAACACTAAAAATGTTGATGATGACTTATCCAGTTTTTGAGGCCTGAAATAAAATGAAAACCATTTGATGTAAAAATCGAAAAATATACTGAAAAATTAATGCAGTAGAAGTGAGCAGATTGTTTTTTCATTGGGTATAGTCCATAAAGCAGTTTTAGAGCGATGACGCGAATTGGTGTAGTATAGCTACACTACATGCCAATATAATGGTAAGTGATTTATGGCAATTGGGGTATTTCCCTAAGTCACGTATCACAAATCACACTACACTACGTTGTGATGCGAATGATTAGTGATGAGGGTGTGGTTAGGTGCAGTGAACAAATAAATACAATGTTCTTATATCCTGGTTGCGGTAGTACACCATCATACCAGTTCAGCACATCCACCAGACAGATCATAAGATAGAGAGATAGAGTGAGCAACGAGGATATATAGCTAGCTAATATATAGATTAGAGTAAGATCCATCCATTAATATTGGTATCGGTTTCGGTCTCTTTGCAAAAAGGTCTCTGAATAAGGTCGTCGTAAATTCAAATGTTTGTCAAATCTGACTCCTGAAGGCATTTTAATTATGCATACAGACCCGGAGGTTGCACGTTTCATCGGAACACATTTATTCGGTCAATATTAGAAGCACTTATATGAAACAAAAATGCAAGCAGGATATGCAAAGCAAACCTACCTTAAATGTGCATTTACTACTCCTACATCAAATTCCTTAAAGCTGTAAAACACATCACCACACATTTTTTCCAATATGTCGAGCAAAACAAGTAATCGTGGTGTTCGTTTTCATGTACAATTCACTAATACTACAGGATTGTAAGTCGGGAAATTGCCTGTCCACTTCAACAATTAAAAATGGCTGTGTTAATTATGCATACAGACCCGGAGGTTGCACGTTTCATCGGAACACATTTATTCGGTCAATATTAGAAGCACTTATATGAAACAAAAATGCAAGCAGGATATGCAAAGCAAACTTACCTTATGTGCATTTACTACTCCTACATCTATTACTTAAAGCTGTAAATCACATCACCACTGCGTCAGTAACCGTGCACATTTTTTCCAATATGTCGAGCAAACAAGTAATCGTGGTGTTCGTTTTCATGTACAATTCACTAATACTACAGGATTGTAAGTCGGGAAATTGCCTGTCCACTTCAACAATTAAAAATGGCTGTGTCAGCACAGCATGTAGCATTTCTCCATATATTTAGCTAGGATTTTGAACCTTTTGATTTCTTTTATGCCTTTATCGCTTTCATCGCCTTGAGGGCTGGACATGAGTAAAAATATAACAAGATATTACAGATTTAAACTTGCAGGCTTATCAAACCAAAGCAGTTAGGTAATTGAAATTGTACGTAAAAGACTCACGAAATGCAGTCCTTTTACATAATTGGGCAGCGCTTTTCTGTTTCCAACTGACAAAATACTCAAAAGTTCTTAAAAAATCGACTTTAAGTTGACATAAAACTAATTCTTTCTGCCAAATAGTAGAACAAAGGTAGGAGGGGTAACGTGATACAGCTTATGACGAAATTGGAAGTAAAAACGTGCATACCTAATCACATTCGTAGTCAGTGTTATTAGAGTAGTACAGTTAAAAAAATCTGTCGAAACTGTGTGATTAATCGTCCTAAGAGATTCTATTCCTTGGCGATTCCAGTTCACATCAGGATGGGTACGTATGCGTGTGTTAATATGACAAATGCTGATGATGAAATAATTATAACACCATGTAGGGTTATCTCACAAAAAATTATGTTTAAATATAAATACAAAAAATTAAAAAAATGTTTAGCTATTCTGATGAGCTGCTAAACGAACGTCAGATGCACACACTTGAAACTGCAACTGGCGGAATGAACATTTAATGAGATGACAAGTGTCCGCTTAATTATGCGATTAATTACTGTGGGTGGTGTGCATATCGAATAAATGATTTTAAGTTGTTTTTTGCTCTACTACTTGAAAACACGGAGAAAAAAGTGTTTTCTGAGCTAATATTAATATGTTCTAATTGTGATAGGATCGCATTCCACATGTAGCTAGCGTTCGGTATTTTTTTTATTTTGTTTTTACCATAGTACAATTCGACTCCGCTCCAGGTGCGTCTATAGATATTTTATTTTATAATGCATGCGCTTTATGATCATTTGGGAGACGCATTATTCACATCATAAATGCTATTTGAGAAAGTTACCTAGTTCAGGAAACTTAGATATGAAAAAGTGGTTCAGAGATTGGATGAATCATTAATTCATAAAACTGATTGACAAGCCGGAATTCTCAATTTTTATTCTTGCACAGGCATCCTAATATCAAACAAGTTGTTCATTTTGAAAAAAAGTTGCCTGTAAAAATTGAGAATTTAGGTAGCGAGCAGGACGCACACCGCATAAATTTCACTGGAAAACAAGATATCTCATTGAAAACAGAGTCTAGATCAGAGTTACCCAATTAATGTCAACACTCTACGGCTACCTGAGTTGATACTACAAAGTGGATTCTTCAATTGATTCGTCACAATTAAATCTGGACAAGTTTATCAATCAAATTGGGTCACAGCACAACCACAACCTGGGCAATAAAAGCAAACACGAAAGGTTGCGTATCGCCTTGTAGTTCCTCTCCGAAACTGCTCATTAAAATTCATAACTGAGCACTTGGGAGCAAAGGTGTAATAGATACTACACGTGTTATTATTATTATTTTGCATAACTGTATGCATAAATTGAGATCAAACACGCACATATTATGCTTGTTTGTTAGTCTCAGCATGGCCTAGCCTCCTATTTTTGTACAACTACTTATTTCGCCTTCTTGATGCGTATATCAGATCAGCATATTTCGAAAACCAAAATTACAGCTTTTTTTAAATGTGCCTATATTTGCATTTTGCCAGTGTACATTCCTTCATTCGTCATATTTGAATCTCTCGATCGATCTCCATCGTGTCATGTCAAATCAACGACAGGAGTCTACTCTCGCGTTTCATTCCACTACGCTGTTGACGTTGTATAGCACTAAACTCGTGCCAGTGGAATTCTAGTCAGCGTCAAGAAAATGATTTTTTTTTCTGTTTCCAGAGCTTGTACACACGATGGATATTACATTCAAAAGGCAGATTTTTTAAAATAAAAAAAAATGCACGCCTGCTGATGCCAAGGTGGGACGATGAGTATGCACCTTGAAGCTGTAGCTAAATAAAAACTTGAGGATTGCTTGATACCCAAAAGTCTTTTTCTCTTTGGTCTCTGGAGTTTGAAGGTTGATCTAGATTAAAAGATTCCCTATAAATTTTCCTGTTGAAATATGTAGGACTTGCTTGGTTAATTGTAAAGATAATATATTTATAATATGTCGTATGAAAATCGTTGGGAGATCCCATGATGATCATCATGATCCAAAACCAATATATTGAATATCGTTTTATTAATGGGATACAGGTAGTAAGTAGTAGGTTTGGGTTTAGTTGTTTGTTTGGTGTGTAGAAAGCAAATCATCAGACACAACAAAGAATTTTTAGTGGGCTATCATATCAGCAGTCTTCAATTTTTTCATATCGATAGTTTCAACTAAAAATACTTTTTGTGAGCAGTTTTGGTTTTGGTCGTTCGTCTTCTCCCGATCGAGCTCTTTCTTGCATGATGGCTCTTGTAAAAGACTTTTCGTTCTAATGTAAATAGAAGCAATGTATATGCCGTCGGGTGTGGTCACGTTGGCAAATGTTTGAAGTGTGGGATACAGAGTACAGATATCACATTGGCACTTTGGCACGTACTGTGTGTGACGTCTAGTTAGTTCTCAGAATTGAACAGATATCGTGGATTTACGATATGATGCGACACTTGAGACGTTCTCTAAATAAAAGCCACAGAATATTATTATGATGTGTGTCCAGGATGGAAAGGCCGATTATAATTACGGCTTGGTTTTTTTTTCTACGAAATTCCAAACAACCGTACTTCTCACTGTCAAGCCATACACATAATAACGCGTGATAAAGCAATAAAACGGGTTTAATAAAAATTAACAAAAGCTAACATTGTTACCTATGCACATGAAAATATAAACTACCTCTGATTACATGGCCATTGGTTTCATTCAGCTCTTTCTTCAACGCCATATATACGCGTTGTCGTATCCGGAAAAGTATGTATTGCTCATAAATTTTGTAAATCCTTTTTAATAGACTATTATTTCTCACGCTGGTACATTAATGATGCCTTTTTGTTTTGCTACACGCTTGCTGACAGACATGGAATAGTTGTCCAGCAAATATTTCAGCTACACATTGGGCAGCTTGTTGTAGCTTGTGTAGAACACACTAGCCAAACACGTTGGATAAAGAATAAGAAGAGACATTATGGGTATGCATTTGAGATGGTATCGTTTTATTCCTCCTCTACTCTGAAAATAAATTGGATCTGAATCATTTTGTTCGATCAGTTAGACCTGAGCAGTGAGCATGACATTGTATCAAATAGTAATCAGAATCAGGCTTGCTCTCGTACCAATCAAACTGTAGATGTCTGCTCTGCGCGTCTGGGTCCGTCCGTCTCCCCAACACGTCTTATTGCTTTGAGTCAGACAATGTGCAAACATGTGAGGAGCACATTGTTTGCAAATAAATATGCGTGTATACCTTTCATCCTAACCTAGCTCCCCATAAAGATAAAGAAAGACCCAATTCTTGACTGAACTCCTTGACTGCTCCTGTTTCGAATCGAATCACACTTTTTCTTGCGTATCTTACAAGACATTTTTTGTCTTCAAATTCCTTAGAGAGTATTTTACTATACAAGCAAATTGTAAATTGACTCAATCAGTGGGCAAGGCAAGACATCCTATATTATCCATGCACACCATGTGAGCATTATTGTGTCCTTATTATTATTACTGCTTTTAAAGGCAAGTTGCCAGCTAGGTAGCACACAACAACAGCGAGCGATTATGATTGTCATTTATTTGCTGTTGCCACTCATTCATCCGCATCATCAATCCCCTTTTCAGTGTGGATATCTCACTTGACTGATGCATCTCTGTCTTGCAATTTAAATTAGTTCCACCACTAAAAAGACAAAACAAAATGTGTCCGTATGTACATCTCTAGCGATATGCCCGTGTTCGTGTTCATATCTCTATTTACGCGTACCTTTATTTACGAGTATGTACATACATTAAAAATCTACCTAACTAATCATGACGATAGTATAATGATAGTAATAATAGTAAAATGTAATAATACATTGTGCACAACAAGATTACAAGGGATGTTTCTGTTCCACAGGAATATATATACATACATGTACACAAGTACATATGAGTATGCATATGAATACGAAATAGATAGACTTTTTTGTAGCGTATCTCTCTAACTTTCAGTAGTGCCTACTATGAAAATCTTGTTTCTAAAGTACTTACAATAATCTTCCATGAATGAAGAAGTGTGCGGATGAAATGGATAAAGGGATGGGAATGGAATGCATCAGCGTCATCCTTGTCATTGTTTCGTATTGGTATCACCAAAAGAAAAGCTACACCTTGGAAGTGTTGAACATAAGCATGTAATGAAATAGGAGATCATTGTTATCAGATCTTAAGAAGCTTGCTGTGCATAATATTACAGGGATTTATTTTTGGTAACAGAGAAGCCTCGCGAGTCTTGGCTTTGCCTGTCCTGTACTACTTATGTGGATCGTCAACCCACCCTGTTCGTCAGTTCCTTTTGAAGAGGACGTGTGTGATGACTGGCTGTTACCTCGAGTTGATCATCGTAAACCTGGAGTGAAGGTGTGTGGAATTTACCCCACCTCCGGGAAAAGATTTTAATACATGATTTTCCGGTCCAGAATTCGGGATTAAGCCCTCGCCAAAAATTGTTTAGCAGTGCCGGCAATAAAAAATACCACTAAAATTAGGAGTGATTTATGAGTTATCTGTTGGTTTGGAGTGACAGTATCCAGAAAATAAAATGAGTTACTTGCAAGCTTTCAACTTTTCCACGTTTGTGCCCAACTTTGGAGGGTTCGGTGGGCTGGGTCAGACACTTCCTGGATTTCCACTTCCCCAAGCTCCAAATCGCTTTGCGACTCAAGGAGCATCCCCATCGCAGCCGTCGTTCACAACTACAGCTTCTAACGAAGTTGTGGTGAATCCAAGCCCCCAGAGCCCCGCTGCTGCGGCCGCGGCTAACATTCCCATTCCAGAATCAATTGTGCCAAACTACTCCAACTCGCAAACTGACTACTACGGAAATCCCAATGAGAATTACGCTAACCAGCAACCTGCCATTCAACAACAGTATCAGCAACAACAGGAAGTACAGCCTCCCCAAACGCAACCAAATACACAGGATGTTCCGAATTTTGTTGATCCAGTTGTAAATGCTGAACAACAACAACAACAACAGCAGCAACAGCAACCCCAGCAGCCCCAACGCAAGAGACGAACAAAGACTAGGAATGCACCGCCTCAGATTATTAACTATGCTCCAGTGTACCCCGTCCACTACGTAGCCCCCTTGGGACACCATCTTCCCCACTTGCAAACCCAGCCTCAACCAAATCCGGCGCACAGTGATAGCACTAGCAATAGTAACACTGAGAATCAAGGTGGGGAGTCGGGAGGAATTCGCGTCACTCCAATTCAAGGTCCGATTTTCGCAAAGGATGGTCATGTCCCTGTCGTTCCTCTATACTCCTACCCGTCTGTGAGAAATGGAACTTTTTATCAAATCCCGGTACGTACATTTATGTTTGAAATATAGATCCTCCTGAAAATACCTACCTATTTACCTATACGACTATGTCTGGCATTGGCATTATAAGGCTTGACGGCTTCGATTGCTAGACTTTTGGAATCTGGCTAAATCACAGCCATGAAGTGCGACAAATTTTGGACTCATGCGTTGACAAACAGGAAGAGCGCATAGTTCCAGGAAGCATCAATATTTTTACAAAAATGCTTCTCCAGTAACATCTCTTCGTAATTTCGAAAAAAAAATGTTTAAGAAATCCGATGATTCATTGTCAATGTCACTGCCATCTTGTATTTGGAAAATTGGATGTATTCGTTACATGCAAATTACATACGATGAGCAGGTTAAAGTTGGGAATTTTTACTGGAAAAGGAAACGCCTACCACATTTGCTAAAACAATACGCTTTTTTATTACAAAGCCCCATTGGATAGATAGGAACAAGGATAATAATTGTAGTTAGTGACGAGAGGTGAAGTTGTCTTGATCTTGATGTGGTGTAAAGCATGTCATTGTCGTTACGCGTAGTCATTCTTCACGCATCATTTACCGCATTCATCTCCCTCCGCATAGGTAATTTTGTTTTATACACGTTTTTTATGTGGAACGTTGTGCACATGAAACGATGTGATGAGATGGGATGATGATGTAATCAAAACGCGCACATGTGATATACATGATGTTATCAGATGTAGGTAACACTTGTTTGGTTTCTTCTAGTACATTTGTGTGGAGCCTGTTATTAGCTCACTCAAAGTAGTAATTTTCAAGTAATAATTTTCTCCATTCATAACCAACCGGATTTTCTTTCTTCTTTGCAGCATTTCCTCGTTATACACACTGCATTGCTACCACCATTTTAGCATTGACATTGACTCTGACACAATTCCTGTTTAAAGAAAACGAGTGAGTAATAAAATAATGAACCTGTAAAAAATTGGATTGACTTGACTGCTTCCTATATATATATCGTTCACGCGACACAAATCCATTTCGCTGCTGAAATTTACGAGAGATCAATGTCAGAATTTAGGTTAGCTGTCAAGTTTCGAGCAGAAATTGGTTGATATGATCGACCTACTCCCTGTTTTACAGTGAATTTCATCTGTGTACAATTCCAACTTCCAACATACCTGCTAAACATCTTGATCGTTTTTGATCTTTTTCACGAATCATTTCCGTAATCGAAAGGTGGTCTCCATTTTCGCCTCAGTAGACATTCACATAACTTTAAAGAACCTCGGCCGCTGTAAAAGCAAACAATGGACTTTTGTTATCGTATGGCATAATCTCGATTTTTGCGTCTGATGAGTCATATATACCTACAACATTTCAAAAAGGGTTTAAGATTGTTTTTCAGCTTGCAAGCCATTTCATTATTATCGGCAATTACACTCGGTAGTTCGATGATCCATCATTGTCAATGTCATTTCATTGTCCCTCCTGTCTATTGACAACCATATCACTTGCAAATTATTGCACGTTTACCAAGGGGAATACCTATTCATAACAGATATATTATGCAGATAGGCATGTATAGGGAAACGGAAGTGTGACGTGAGTAAAATAAAAAACTAGGATTTTCCTAAAAGCGTATATAAGTATTACCAAATAAAATGCGTAATGACATTTGATTGAAGTCGAAAGTTATTTAGCTCGCCCATTTCATTGGCTTATAATCGCCACCTGTGGGGTTTTAATTGATTGTATAATTATTTAATGACTGCGAGTACTAGTCTCCTTTTTATATAAGGTGTTATTTTGTACCGGCTAGCATTAATCCAAAATGTCAATGTTTGTACTTCTTTCCCTGATTGATATTCCGCTATCGGAAGATTTAATGTTTGTCTTGTGTCCTAATTATAACCACAAAACAAAAGTAAGAATTACGCGCTGGCTGTGTTATTGTTTTCCCAGTTAATGAGATACAAACCTTTTCCATCATAATTTTGTTCAGCACCCCATGACACACGACCTCCTCTAATTTATTCATGACTCACTCATTCATGAAACTCCCTTCCCAGAATTCTTTCTGGATATATTCTAATTGCGACGCTATATACACAAGTCATGCCGCTCTTTCATCTGCGACTCTTGGATTTACATATTTTTCATTTGGGAATAATCAGAGAGAGAGAGATGTAATGTAGGCTCCTTGGTAAGAGCTAGCTGCATTGTGCATATAAAGACCTCGAAAAGTGAATGAATCAATCAATGCATAACAATAAGGTGCAAAGTCAGCAAAATTGCTTGGCTTTTGAAAGTTTATGTTGATTGAGAAAAGCTAACTATTTATTTTGTGCCGACGACTGCGAGTTCGTGATACAACCCATGAACGACTCCTGTTGATTCTCGGCTCGGACAGGCCAAATTGTTCCTATTTTTTCTAGAGGATAAGGTCATGTATTGGATACTGCCCTAGCAGAAATATCTTGACAAATCAAAGAATGAAACTAGTGAGAAAAATTTGAACGGGCGGAATTACTATGTGTGCCGTGTCAGAGGAATTATCACGTTTTCCTACAGGGATAAATTGGATTTTGAGAAAGATGAAATCCTGTAGAAGAGGCATAAAAATAGGTGCTAATAATGACATTATTTCCTGTTAGGTTGGACAAAAACTATTTAAGGTAGCAACTTTGAGCTCTGCTACAAATATTATGCATCTTGGGCGCAGCGTTTCCTTTAAAGTGAACTTTTCACGTGGACTATGCACTTGAAAAAAAATCTATTATGCGTCCTTTGAGCTCCTATGGCTCCAATGCGCGTAATATGATAACGGGTCTATAGTGGTATATGCAGAGGAATGTATGTATTTAGACCTGCATGTAGTAGTCATTTTATGCAAATGCAGTACAATTCTCCTTTGAAAGCATTCCAAAATGTTTGTACATAATTGTAAACTCTTGCATATGTGTATGTACGTACTCAAGATGATTCAGTGGCAAAATGGCAATACGGACGCGCCCAGTAACGCTGTGTATCACACAGCAGTTCACAGTAAAGTGTTTTTTCGCTAGCTCTTTTTTGCTTCAGTTTGAGCATTATTTATGCTTCAAGTATGAAGCGAACCAGATGCCGAAGTAATAGAGATAGATGACAAATTGTAACTCATTTAATTGCAATAAAAAGGTCTCCAACTGACTGATCTTGATCTTGTAAATTGCACACTGGTCTTGCATATTATCCTCTGTACGATTTTGATATAAATGTATCAAGCAAGACTCCTGAGTATCTCTTTGCTTTGGTGTGGTGGTTGGTGGTAGGTCGACCAACTAACCACTCAACACGGAAACCAAGTTTGAGGTATGCAGGATGCAGACACATACAGACGCAGACACGTCGCTCAAAACCCATAAAGATCATTGTTGCACTACATTATGGCAGGCGACTGGATAAGGGATCGAGTTGGAATGTAATATAGATAAAAATGTAATTAATGGGTGAGGAACAATTTAGCATGAATCAATAAATGAGTTATGCATGTGTAAGGTAAGGACTGCACGCACAAATCTTAAAATGGATTAGGTGTGGTTTTACAGGTATTTCCGGAGTTGACAATTTAATTGGAACAATTCCAAATCCAGGTCTCTTGTTAGTGCTATAACAAAGACAAATTGCGGGTACCCAACATGCTCTTTCTTTTATCATAATCGTTTTAATAGATCCGTTTAGGAACATCTTTATTGGATATATAACTACACGTCTAGTAGACTCATCTGTTAACCAACTGGCCTGCTTGCGAATTGCGAAAGTGGTTCCACAATATCTAAACTGTATTTATAGTCAGTCGGGTAGGGTCCATGTAGGCAAGTTATCGTTTGATGGTTAGATTATGTACCGACCGAGTCACGATGATGATATGATAGCAAAGCCAACCCAATCAATATAACTTGCATTGATAAATGTGTATAGGTAATAATAGGTACCCATCTCGCGATACTGCTCTATCACGTTTTCTGCTGCACTACTTGTCTATATCACAAAAGTTACAACAACAACGCACAATAAAAAAAAAGATATATTCTCCTTGTGAAGGGGTGTACATTGTACACATGTTTAAACTGGAAACATAATGTAGCAGACTTGTTAGCTTGTCTTGTAGGGTAAGGTAAGTTTTATGCTGGAATTTGTCACTTTCAGAGAGCTTGTGAAACTGGTTATTACCACATTTTAATAAAAATCATAAAAAAAAGTTTTTCGATGACTTCAGTTCCCAGACCACTCTGAATTGAAGACGATGCATGTCATCAGCACTGATCAGATCTAACTTGTTCAACTAAAATAAAGTCAACTAATTGTTGGTTAAGGTTAAGGACTTAAGGTCATCAGGGGGTGAAGAGGCATTTTAACATTTACAGAAAATTGAAAGATTTAGATACTAAGCAATGCCTTAACCAATTTACTGCAAATAAACTGTTTTCAGTATGCTTGCCACTTATTACTTTTCAGCTACAGCTTCCGAACAAAACCCCATTAAGATTAACGAGGTTCTCCTTAAAAAGTGAAACCGCTCCCAAAAAAAAGTTACTTACTTGCTTACACGCTATACGAAAGGCGGTATTCCCCATAAAGAAAAAGTCGTTTCGTGTGTAGCTGATTGCAGCTGTGATGACAGGCGAATCAACTTTCAATTAATTCCAGCAGTCTGGAATTGAGAATCAGGTTGGTCTCTCTTCACTCATTTTTATGGAAATCTGCAGGAGCGAAGCGTTTTCTCATGTACACAGATCTCGCTCGAAGATCGCAATTCCATTAAGCAATGAAAACTGTAGGTGGTTGGAGATGAAGATAATGAAAAATAATGGAAAATTTGCAACTCAAGTACTCAAGTATGTATGAGACTATGAGAGATGAGAGAAGATAATAGTTACCTACCTACCTGACCGAAGGTGTATGGCCTTCTTTAAAAAATGCATAAAATGATGATGTGATGATGAACTCATGAACAGTGAGCAAATATGCTCATCAGCAAAAATCACAATGTGTTTGTGGACTATGGATATGTAACAGAGAGCATTTTTATATATATTGGATGTGGGAGAACTGCTTCTTTACTTTTTCGCATTTTTTAAAATGATGATATACATCGAGTAATATACATTTTATATGCATAGATGGATTTGTAAGTGTTCACGAACGAAAGTGACCAAACCAAATCATCTCTCATCTCATCTTCTTTCTTGAATTAGAAGAGATATGAAAATGTTTGTGTGCACAAAAGGACGAAATATTATACATATATATATATATATAGAATGGCTCAAATGCGGCTCTCCTAGCTTTTCTGAGGGCTATCATGTCTTGAAATTCAAGTCTTCAAGAAGAACACCAAGAAGGTCTTCTTTTAGAATGCATATGTGTAAAGAAGATGATGATGAGTAAAACTACAACAAAGCAGAAAAAGACGTTACTTAAGTGGCAATGGGAAATGATACTTAACTATATCCAGTTAGTAGGTTGTTGTCTGTGTGGTCACATAATTTTATTTTGTTGAGGTGCAGATGTAATCCTATTGTGTACATTACTCTTTTGTTGGATCTCTGAAACGGGCCACACACGCACTGCGACTCTGGATAAGATAGGAAATTATTTTATTGAAATCTGAATCTATATGAATCTGAATTCTCATCTTTTCGTGTTCCTATTGAAATCAGTACGGACGCGTTGAGTTGAGTGAATATGTGAGATTGGGTCGAATAAAAGGGCCTGTTGAAAAAAAAACGAAGCATGACTTTCCATAAGGAACCACACTTCAAGCATGACTTTTTCACCAAGAGTAATAATCAGTGAACTATTCAACTGATCAGTGTTTAGAGAAATGTGGAACGAGTTTGAAAGAATATACACCCTTCGTTCTCATTTCACGTGAAATACAGCATCTTAAGAGAAGTTGATGTAATGTGAGTTTGGTTTCAAGGGAATTGAATGTTGGATCGTGTTGTGTGTCAGTAGACTCTTGTAACTTGAAGTTTGATGTTAATATTTCAACATGAAGGTTTCAACACTCCAGCACTGTTCCTTCATTACGGTAAAAAAAGCAGATATTGCAATATTAGCTCGCGTTTTGATTGACTTATTTTTTAAGGAACGTAACCTGGCACAAGCGCAATACATTCTGACTATCACTCTGACCCTGTCGTCTTTTGGTCAAACTTAAACTGACATATTGGTTTGGTACATTTTCTTATAGATTTTATGGACAGCCTTGTCGTACGCACTGGGATTGGAAATTCGTGGAGAAATCCTCCGAGGTTTGCCATGTATCAAACGGTTGAACCAATTATTCTGCCCTACTGCTGGAACCACGTATCCTCTGTAAATTGAAAATATTTGCTGTATTTTTAATTAAGGCGAGTTATATCTGAATTACATAATATAGTCTCGGAACATTTTGGCTTTTTACTAAACAGTGACAACATTGAGCGATTCATTGACGAAAACAAAGCTTTGATAAGGAGAATGTACGGTGAATTCGTGATGAACTCGGAAGCATACGTTGGTCCTGTGGGAGGAAACGTGCTGCGCCGATCCACTCGGGAAATATTTGAAGACGATGTTCCCGACTTCTTTCCCTCGACGAAAAAGAAACGGTCGCCACATCACAAAGAAGAGGGTTTACACAATGCCCACGATGTTGAGCATGACCATGGTCATCTTCCTGGAAATGGAACGGCGCCCTCCCATGTGAGATCCACCAGGCAGACCGTGAACAATCGAAATGGAGGACCGACTCAACAGCCCAAATCCAATCGGTATGTTTTAAGTTTAATTAGGACATTTAATTAGGCGTTAAGGACAAAATTTAAAAGCCTGAAAATGCATGTAAATAATTGTTGATGCTATTGTGTTTTCAAGGGTCGATTCATGTGAATCTACTGTAGAGATTGTGACCCCATACTGGGCGGCCAACAGTGGTGGCAAAGTTAGAGCCATCGTGAACACTCAACATTTTGAGCAAGCAATTCACCAAGAAGTGTGCACAAAAACGTCTACAAAGAGATGTGTTGGAGAGTGCGGCTGCGAGCAGAAGTACAAATGGCATCGGTTACTAGCCTATGACCCTGACAATGACTGTCGGGGAATTTTTATGGATTGGTTCTTGTTCCCTTCGTGCTGCGTTTGCAGATGTAACCCTTGATTTGACTAAAATGCATCAAATAAAGTATGCCAAATGGTATATCAAATCAATTTTATGTAAATAGTAAGACAACAACACATATTATATCTAGCTATATTATGTAACTTTAACTTCCACGGCCAGCCGGTCAACATTTAAAAATATTCTAACATTTCTTGAAACTGTAGCCGTAAGCTTTGAGAGTGAAGGAATTTCGGAAATTTCTTTCGAAAACTAGTATTTCTTTCTGCTATCTTTTTTGGCTAAAAATAAAAATAATTAATGGGATAAGAAACTACAAATATTCATAAGTAAGCGTACCTATTTTTATTAAACTGCCGTGCTTTAAGAAAAGAACAAACAAGGATAAAATGTAAAATGTATATCATTGGCAAGTGTTTAGGTTTTCACCTTGCTCTCGTGCGCAAAAAAAAACTTTTGAATATTGCAAATATGCTTGCTTGTAGGATAAATTAAAGATAAATCTGTGTACAAACCATTTCCTGTTTGTGAAACTTGCTAATTTGTAAATAAAAGCAATTGTGGTAATTTTTTATACTGGTTGTATTGTTAAAAGTAGCAATGTTGTCTACGCGTTTTCTCCATATTTATTCCACAACGCTTTCTCCTTCAAAGACATGGCACGAACTCGGGATTTTGGTATTTTATGATACGTTATATTCTCAACGTCAATGTGCTTATGAACGAAACTGCAATGCCGATACTTCCTGACTGTGTTCAAGTACGAAAGGGGAAATGATGGACTGAGGAAGTTATAGCATGTACGGCAGAATGAGAATGACCTCTTCCTTCGGGCATCTGAATGATTAACATCCACTTATTCAATCAATTTGGTATAATAATACCGTGCTAAGAACCAAGAAATAAGGAATCTTAAGATCTAGACCTTTGTAATAATCCCCATATTGCAGTTCTTCACACAGAGAACAACTGTCAGCTCCTTTGAAAAAACACTTGACCACAACCGGCTTGTACTCGGATTTGCAACCAATCTCGGCCGATTTCTTAAGATTGTATGCACCTGGTCTACAAATACATGCAAGAAGATTAAATGGACCAATCAATCAATTCACGACTCACTTCATCAAACAAATCCCATACAAGATACTTGTAAAATCTTAGCTTACCCCGGGTAAGAATTCTTCACGGCAAATGGTGAAGACCTGGACATGGTGTTGCTTGGTACAACAGTGACTGATTTGATAGAAACTTCAATGACCAGTTCCATGAAGTATAAAGCATAACTTGGAAATTTGTTTTTATTTAATGTATCGTAGTAATTGACCTGCCATAAATGTAGTGGAGAAACCAGCTATTTACAGCTAGCTGATACAGGTTTGCAGAAGGAAGAAGGGGATGTAGATTTTGTGAGGAATTGCAATGTGATAGTGATGATACTGATGATGCTATTTTAGCCAAATTCATTTATCTCTTTCGTCACGCATGGCATGACATTGGACTTTTTCATATTCCATTATTAATGTCCTGCTTGTCTACGAAAAAGGGGAGGCGAAGACATCGAGCTAGATAACTCATTTTTTCTGTACACACATTTTCCATCTCTGGAAGAAAGAAAGGAATCAACGGCTCATATTGGAAACTGAAACAGAATGAAAGCAGGAAAGGTAACACGTTTGTTAGTGTTGGTTTGTTTATCCAGAATGGAAAGCAAACTTTCAGATGATTATCTGAAATTGAATACATTTCTTCCATCTCAAATTTGGCAAGATTTCTCATATGATAATATATTAACACGATGAAAATTATAACGTGAGCGCATCTTTCTCGTCATGTCGCGTGTTTACTCTTCATAAACTTTCATATTTATAGCTCGGTCGCAGAGGTCTGTATACCTGAATTTGATGAATAATCGTGTCACGGCAGTAGTAAAACGTTAAATAGCAGAAGTCAATTTTCATGAGAATGGATGATGTTTGCAGAATAGGTTCGCAATTGCCAACAGCTTAGAGTAGTAGTACTATTCACTAGTTGGTACTAACTCTGGCCATGAGGAGCACGGTGTCTAGCTGTATCCAAATCCAATAAGTTTCCCAATGAGTTGAAATTGGAGTCACGGTTTAACGGTAATAATTGGTAACTTTATTAATGTCGTAATGTAACGTTATAAAACAAGTAATTTCAAAACTAGGAAGAAAATCGATCCTTCAGGGCCTTGTATGTTTTGGCAATGTCCGAATTAATATTATTTATCTGGAAACCACAAGAAATTATTCCGAATAAAATAAAAAAACATTATGTCAAAGGTTAACAATAGTTTGCATGCTTAGAGGTACATAAAGTATATATAGACCGTTACAATAAATACGCGCTTACTGTGTATAGCTCTAGGGAACTGACATCTGAGCCAATGGAAGTACATATTCCACGAGATCCAATACGAAATATCACAGGCATTCCAGTGTCATCATCGGGACCAGGAGGTCCCAGTTTAGGGTAAACTCCTCCACTACTAAAGCAATATACTCCTAATTTCTTTTGATACGCTTGCAAAATATTGTAGATGAAATTAATTGTATCCTCATTCAAATCAGTAGATAAAATCATATATTCATGATCTTTCCTTGCAGTCTACATTTCAAATTTCAATACAACAACATTAGCGTCATAGTCCGTTTAATTACGACATCTTTAGCCTGAAAATAAAAAACACTTACAATGGGTACAAGCGCGACAGCTTTGTCAAGGGAAATGCCAAGTCCTAAGGCAAAATGTAATTTGATAAAATCCGTCCAAAAGGAGCGACGATACTTTTTGAAGTAGTTGATTGAAAGTTGATGCCACGATTCCATTCCTCCAACATATTGATACGCATCCAGCACACCGTGAACGTGGGGATGAACTTGACTAGCTCCAGCGTGGGGCAAGGTGTCCCACATTAAACTAGGGTATCTGTTCACAAACAAACGGTTTTGTAAGCGCTTCAAACTTGAGTAAAATCCATTCCCCAATCCTCTACCTTTGTTCTGCATCAGCTGCATGGGCCTTCGAAAACCACTTCAAACTAGTATTGATGAATAAGTCATTCTAACTGAACAAGAGATAAGTTTAAAGGATGATGCTGTTTAGGAAAGAACAGCCCATGGAATTTAGCTAATTTGAAGGTATTCGAAGCACTGGCTGAATATGTGCTGTTGACTCTGTGAAAAGTATTTTTAAAAAATTATTAAATTGAATACATCGCACATCAAAGGTCGACCTCTAAATTCGACCACTTTAACATAAAATATGCATACCTTCCAAAAGTGTCCGCAGCTGTGTTGGTTTCAAATTTACAGAAATCACAAGTTGATTTAGTACTATCGGTCAAATTTTGTATATACTCGAGTGGGTCACGAGCTGGTTTAGAGACAGGTCGATTGGATCGAATTGGGTTAAACACGGTTTCTTCGAAGGTCCCTTTGTTAACTACTTTATACACAATCTAAAAAAAATAAAAGATATATATAAATATAAGAAGCTTAAATATTCCCAACAGCTCCAAATTGCTCCATTAAACTTTAAGTAAGTACCCACCTGGTGATTGACTTGCTCAAATAACTCTTCATTGTTATTTAGCCATCCTTTAACTTCAGTTTGAAATGGACCAGGAAGGGAAATCGGGGCGCTTATTGCTTCCATGCGTAACATACTATCAAATATAGTCCAAATCTTGTGACATTCCTCAACTTTTGAACCTTTTAACAACTGGATCTTCTGGTACACATCGGAAATTGATATTCCCAGCTGAGATGGTTTATAGCAGTGATTTTCATACCAATCCTAAAACAAATTCATACGGTCAACGGTGAAATAATTATTAATATTTTAAAATGCGGCACGTCATAATAAGGTATATAAATACTTTTATTACACACCAATCCCAGATCGGATTTAATCTTCAAATCTGACGGTCTCCTGCTCCCATCCGCTGTGAGGAACGGGTTAAGATTATCACTGAGCGAGTCTTGCTGTGACGAGGGGAACGCCACATTTTTGGAACGCTCCGGAGAAGGTTCCATGTTTGACAAGAGCCATACTATTAGCAAAAGAAATACTGACAGGAAAATTAGAAACGCTATCCTTTGTGAGCCGCGTAAGCGACCTGCGAAAGTGTTCACTGTGGAAGATCTCGACATTGTTCTGCTCACGGGTACGTGGCGAACAGGTTCTTCTTCCTCATGATCATCATGATCTCCACTTTCAAGAAGGGAGTACGTCACTGCATCATGATGGTCACTAATACTACCACCACCGCTCATTTCCACCGATTCCACCTAAACTTAAACTTTATTTAAATGAGCACCTAAACATCACATTTTGTTTGATACTTCTCGTGTTTTTGCAATTTTAGATGGCGATACTGGGTGACTTGACCTTTAGTTATTTTAGGAGGATAAAAACGAACCGAGTGCATTAATCTGACGATGTTAAAAAAAATACTCGTTCTAGAACCACACAACTTGAACATGCACAAATATGCAATGTTAATGTTAAATTAAATGTCATTAATCAGTGTAATTAATTTCAGTGTACACTACACTATACGTAGGAAACAAACAAATTACGTACTTACAATTAGGTTCGGAACGAAATGTCAAAAAATATAAGCCTTTTCCTAAACCACAGCACAGCAGCCAGCCGCTCATATGTTCCACGGCATTTGCATTTGCATTAATTTGTGCTTGTGCAATACGTAGTAGATTGTTTTGTGTATCTCTCGTCAAAACAGTGTGTGAGACGGTGCTAAACATATATGTATCGTGGTGCCCCATTGTCGCTGTTATAAGATTTGTGCTAGAAAATTATAGCACTGACGCTACACTCGTCATAGTCGTCGTAATAGTCGTGATGATTTGATGATGATTGACTGATTGATGATAATATGATGTTGATGCCTTTCAGAGGAACGTAACCTAATTTCATAATTTAGTAAATTGATTATCTAACAACTTTTTTATTTTTTTATTTTTTTCATCAGTTATCAGTCAGCCACGATAGCAAAGATATAGAAAACTGTTTATTTTAAAATAGTGTGTGTAGGTATTTAAAAAACGGTACATTTGTCATCCCATAAATCGATTTAGCGACCTCTCCCACGGAATCCTCCGCCACCACCTCCCCTCCCACCTGAAAATCCACCACCACCACGACCTCCAGAGAAGCCGCCTCTTCCTCCACCACCTTGTAAATTAGAAATGCAATAACATATAACAACATTGGAAATTACGCGTAAATGTAATTCATGTATAGTATATAGTATCATGTTTTTGGCTAAATTAATTCCATAAGAGGCTTTAATTCGTTGTACATATTAGTCAGTTTTTGGCATCTAACGCCGTCGCAATCATAATTTATGTAACCCGAGACTATAAAAATTTTAAATTTGGCATACCTCCTCGTCCTCCACCTCCACCTCGTCCAAATCCCCCACCACCACCTCCCCGTCCACCGGAGAAGCCACCGCGTCCTCCTGAGAAACCTCCTCTTCCACCACCTTGTAAATTAGTAGAAATAAAATATAAATAAACAATTAGGAATAAAATTATCGTTTCCGTGTCGCATTTCGCCAATATGAAGTTATCAGCAAACTTCAACAAAAGCTTAATTTGTTTTGAAAGCCTAATAATATTAAGTTTCAATACCTCCACGACCACCTCCTCGGCCACCTCTTCCTCCACGACCTCCCCCACGTTTTGAATCTCCCCCAGGAAGAAATCTCGCCAAAGGTAAAATTTTGCCTGGATCAATGTATACCTATTAAAATTCAAAGCAAACAAATACATGCATAAGAAGGAAGCACTTTTTTGGCATTTATCTGTCTGTCCTGTGTCGGGATTGGGAGTTGAGTTAATTTCATTAGTATTATCGTACCTCATCCTTCTCTTTAAACGAAGATGCTTTAATGTCATCACTCAATTTTACAGACACCGAGTAATCCTTCAAGGTCCCAAATATCTCGTCAATTTTTCCAATCTGTTGCTTGTTTTGAAGGTAAATGGGTGCGTTAAAGTATGGAACGTCTTCGATTGTCGCTTTGCACACCAACGTGTCTTGGCAAGGGTGTGTGAAATACCCGAATGGGATCACTGTCTCTGGAGGACCATAATCTTGGTTTCTTCCACCTCCACCCCCACCTCGACCTCCTCCTCCTCTCCCTCCACCAAAACCACCTCGTCCTCCTCCTCCTGAAACCAAAAAAACAAATTTCATAAAAAGAGGACCCAATGGCAGTGAGACGGAGATAAAATAATAATAAAAACAAATCCGGGAATATACCTCTTCCGCCTCCGCCTCCACGGCCCCCTCCAAATCCTCCTCTAACAGGGCCCATTATTACCACAGGCGTATCCTTTCCTTGGAACTAAATTATAAAAATATGAGAAAAAACACTGGCTTATTATTATTTTCCTATTTTTAATAAACAATCCAACATCTCATCATACACGTGCATGCACGTTATACATACACACAAACAACACAAGTGTGTAGTAAAGGCATCCAATAATGCCGTGCGTGTGGTAGGTAATACAATCTTGCCAGACGAGAAGAAACTCCCGCGATGCATCACTCTCTGAGGGCAACAAAAAATGTGCACCATGACATGATCATCATGATACTTGATACCTTGATACATGTGGCTGGAGAAAGAGTGAACCTTGTGCATTTTTTCACATCGATTATATGTCGTGGGGGGATGGGGATTTTAGGGAGGAAGTGGTGCAAATTAAGACTGGAGAAGAGATATTGCTGCTGGAGAAAAAAGGCGAGACTGGCTGGAGTGCAAGTAAGTGCAGGGATGGATGATGGTTGGTGATGTGATGGATGACTTTAACGTAATAATAGCATTTGTTTGCTTTTTCTGTCTGATCGTCAACGAAAAACTCACCCTAATTGTTTTGTCAATTAGTTAATTGATACTCTTACTCAAAGAGGAATTATAATAATTTAATTAACTCAATTTGAGTAAGCTGAGCTCTTACGTCTGATCTCGTTTACGGAAATACTTTTACGTGCCTTTTCACACACATACATGCCATGAAATTGAAATGCACAAAGTTAAACTGTGAAGAACTGCAATTGATTTTGCATGCAAAATGCAGTTTTAGGAATAGACAAAAGAGGAAATATGGAAAAATCTATTTCTATATTTAGCACCGTCTGAAGTCTGTCTGCTCCGGGGATTATGTAACTTACAAATAATTTAGCTGTTGTGAAAGTAATAAAAGAAAATCTCGCAACTGAACAAATGAAGTACCTGTATTATAGTCTGTAATGCTTTGATACATATTTAATTCACTCGTTAGAATCAAATGCACATCAAAACTCCCCAAACAATAACTCATAATCACTTAGATTTATTGTTGAATGGAACTTCGGATCGCGTGTATTTTCGGCGAAAACTTGTCCCACTGCGCTATCGAATATCCATCATTTTCAATTTAATTATATAATGTGTACGTATCATGCCATGATATTTAAATCGTTGTTTCATTATCATTGATTGGTGTTTTTGACTTGAGTTATAAAATCGCATACCTGAAGTAAATTATATTCCAGCAAAACTAAAAGTTATTTAGTAATCCCTTCCAGCATTCCTTCATAAGCTAGGCATTTGTTTGAAGTTTCATCTGATTCGAAAAGTTAGGGCACCTATATTTTTTATATTGCCACTTAGGTTTTCCTTTATCGTATATTGTATTTGTTCTAATACCTACAGTAGATTCTATAATTCTAGTTGTAAGCCATTAGGATTACACTGTACTGTCATCTCATTACATAACTAATTGACAGGTCGCTCTATTCATCGAAAACCCAATCAAGTAATAATAAAAATACGTACGAATATGAATGCATTTTCACGATGAAGTGACAGTTCCTTTTGTGTAAGAACGGGAAATTGGGACGGGAAACGGGAAAGGGAAAATTGGCCGGCATTGTGTGCGCCTATGAGTTGTAGATTGTAGATTGTGTATGGGTATATGTATTTATATATAATACCTATTCAAGACTGGGTCGAAATACTTCCGCTCGGTCCCGAGACTTTCTCCTTGAATTCATGCGCTATGGAAGGGTATCCCGTCTGGTATACTTTGGAATTACTCAATATAGATTCATTTCCAGCCAGACCAATGTACACATTTGCTTACCCCTCCTGCCCTAGTCCCCCTACCTGTTCCATACATATATACTGATGATGAGTATTGAACCAGTGCGAAGCTGACATATTGCGGCAAAGTAGGCTTTCTCATTCTCATATCCATCTGCAATACACTGCCTACGCTGGCTGGACTCTCTTCTGGTTCTTTCGGGCTAGAGACCAGAGACCAGAATTTGTAACAACGATATGCAATGAAATAAGTTATAAATTAGCTTAATTGATCTGGCTCTTGCCTTGTCTTCATTTTATTCGTGCTAGTGCTACTGGTTTGTGGTATATAGTTCACTCCTGTTAACTCCATTGTGTCAAGCACCAGCAACTTCCCTTGAGAAAAGTTGGAAGTGGAGAAGCTCCATTTGGACACTTTCGCTTCTACACATATTGGTAATTTATTGGAAAAATGTATTACGTCAATTACGTGTTGCCAACTGGCAAAAAAGCCATACATAATTAGCGTCCTCCTAATATAATGGCGTAGAAAAGGAAATTCTAAGGTATTATTAACCCTTTCGATATTTTTGTCTAGTCCATCTTGACCCGGTGAACTATAGACAGTGGACTAGAAGGACAAGGCAGGGCACGAGTCGCCTACACGCTATGCTTCATCATCGTATATCGTGATAATACTGGATTTTTGCTGAGTCTGGTTTATGGTTATGGTACACCACCATTTCATTCATTCGTCTTCGTCACTGGAATTAAAAGCAATAAAAATCATTTTTCGTTCATCGGGTGAGCGTGTAGAGAGGTTGACATTGGTCTAAAACACATGTAGTGTGACATCGCATCATAACCTTGATTCAGCTAACTCAACCGACAGACATTGAGGAGTCCATTTCATAATCCAGTGAAACCAGTCGTCTTCGGAAGACGAAGTCACATAATAACCTACTTGAGTGCTACACTCTCTCAATGATCCAGTAGGAAAGGTTAGAAAAACGAATCTTATGATATGCTAATAATAATATGTAGAGTAAAAATAGCAGAGTGATATATACCTATGCAATTGTTGGAGAGAATTCATTATGAAATTACATATAACCTATGCAGATGTATATACGTGGGTAAAATGCTTTTATAAGCGTACCAAGTTGTATGAGTACATGGATGAAACACGGATAATTTTTATCCCAATAACTTGACAATACGCAATTCTCGTCCTTGCACAACCTGGTATTGGTTAACTTAAAGCACGTGCAATTATCGGCCAGACTTGCACTTTTCTTACTAACGAGGTCTGTATTATGAATCTTATGAACGAATCATTATATGCATCTAGTAAAGAATTTGCTCTCATATGAAACCTTTTGCTGTGAAAATCATAATCAGTTGTTGTGAGTGTTAAATTTTTTCCCTCAAATGATTTTTTTCATTTTCTGTTTAGCCTGAACAAAATTGCAAGGGGTTTCAAAGTCTAATTTACTGTTAATGCAGTAGTGCTTCGTATAGGAAATTGGGTGTAGGAAGTCTACCAGACTGCATTTAGAAATTTTTGTATAATTTGAGAAGCACAATTTTTACATATTTAAAATAGGAAAACTAAGAAAAGACACATGTAATGAATTTTCTCTAGGCACGTGATATAAGAAGTACCATGTGAAATTATTTCTTTAGATTATCACGTTAGTATATGGTTCGATTTTCGCAGGCAGCGGCAGTCTAGAATACTAAACTTGAATCTAGATTTTTCACAAGAGCTTAATTAAACCGTTTTTAGGAAGATTTCTCCAAGCGGAGCAGCCAAAGTTTGTTTGAGTCGATGGAGTGTAGACAAGCTTAAATTATATTTACAAACTTACAATTGGCATTTTTTGCACCATTCCAATCCAACACATTTAACATCATATCCTGTCTGCTTGCAACTTTGGTATAGCATAGGGTTTGGGATTCTGTGATAGCACCAATGCGTAAGGTGGGATTGAGAATATTAAGATGCATATATATACTAATGTTACTAATGTAGTACCTTAATTAACATATTAAGTGTACTTTTCCTATATACCCGGAATTTCACGTCAGAAAAGCATGTTTTAGTGCTGCTGATTACTGACTATGAGATAGCAATAACCTGTTAAGATCAATATGGTTAGTTGTACATGTTTCTAAAGGACGATTCCTGCTGACCATGATATATTTAGGTTATTAAAAGTCTTTGTCGTTACGAAAGACTAGGCTTCCTATTTTACGCACACGTTTCGCTTGTACAACAGCTTACAGCAAATTTTTCCTCAAGATGATTAGATGAAAGATGATACTACGATTGCACGTGGTCATAATAAACTGGCGTGAGAAATTTCGATTGCCCAGAGTATTAATACTCGTCCCAGTCCAATGAGGCCAATATATGTATGTTGTACTCTGCGACTCCCTACGAAACGATCTTATGAAAACTGGAAGAGGAAGACATATATTATATGATTATATCTATGATACATAGCCATGCTAAAGGAAAACGGAGCAGAGATTCCGTAGGTACATATTTTATTGCACCAATGATCAATTATTAGTAGTGTTTATGTCGGTTTGTGCTCACGACTTGCACAGTATATTTATGCAAGCCTGGAGCGCTGAACGCGGAGCTTACCAGCTTACGTGAACACCGAACATTAACATTTTGCATGGCGTGCGTCTATTTTGTCTATCTAGCAAATAGTACGCTGGACACCGGATAAAAAATACTGCACGTTGTTACTAGCTAAACTAAATTCGACATCATTTATGCTTGTGCTTACTTAGGTACGTTTCATCTGATTTTGGTATACATAATATTTGAAACATTGTGTATATTTGACAGGTTTCCACTTGGGGAAAATAACAAGTAAGAAGAAGACTTCAGATTGACACATGTTCATGAGGTCTTGGGCACAACTCTGCAAATACTGAATAAATATGAAATAAGTCACGAAGTACATACATACCTTATTTCCTCTTTGTTCTCGAAATCAAATTGCGATTGTATGTACATCGAGTTTTATTATTTCTTACCGGAAAGCTCATAGCCTGTCTGCAAAAGAAGCAGTATTTTGTATTTCCAGTATTCGCAATATGATTGTAATTGTTACAGTAATTCAGTAATACCAAAAGTACTTATTCGTTGTGCATGGATCGATCATCACTTCGCTAACTGACATTTGCCTCACGTCTTGCTGAACCATGCTGAACCTTTAGAGACGCAAATTACATATCAAGGACGACGGTGTTGACGTGTCAAGTGAGTGCTTTAATTTTAGGACTAAGATGACGATGCTCCTACTACTTGAATCTTCGACGGATATGTTGCATTCAAGTCCCTCAATGCTCGTTGTGATTGCTGGAGTACTTCTGTTCGCAGTGCATTACGTGATATTTGTCGTTAAGGTAAGAGAAGAGACGTAGGTGGACTTATAATTTACACACCAAACTAGATCAAGTGGTTCTTGAGCTACGGCATTCGGAATTCCACGAGTGCTTTCATGCTTTGCATGCAGTTTTTTAAAATGATATGATACGTTTTAACTGTATGCGTTAACAATAATGTACCCCCTACAGAAACCAAGATTATTTACGGGGAACCCTGAACTCCGCAAATTTCTTGAAACTCATGTACCTACCCACAAGGAAAGCTACAAGCCTCCGATATTGCTCCAAAGTGGGATACTTCAGACAGTTCTCTCTGTTACTTTCCGTCCGAACCTTTCCAAAAGCCTAAATATTCAGCGTGAAGTGTTTCAATTCAGCGATGGGGGTGAAGCTGCACTGGACATTGTTCAACCTGACGGAGATAAAGTTTCAGGGTTAGTTAGAAATATAATTTTGCCTGGACAAAGTGGACATACATATAATTAAGGAACAAGTACTTAAATGTGTAAATAAATGAGTTCCTTTCCCGATGATTAATGCAGCCAGGACAAACTCGTAGCTATTATTCTTCCAGCATCGTTCTGTACTTCGAAAACAACAATTGTGTCTGCTTTGATAAATGCCGTTGTGAATGCTGGAAGCGTGGCTGTAGTGCTCAATTATAGAGGGACCTGTGGCGTTCCTTTCAAGGTTAGA
>JAANSN010000977.1:16799-41190 GCA_036850665.1 Dicranocentrus wangi | reverse complement strand
CTGGGATTGGTTCCGATATAATCTGAAATAAAAAGTTTCATAGGTGACTGGCGACAGGTGACTAGCGTCTTTCGAAAGCTTTCATGGAGGAGGATATTTCCGTAAAGTGTCAAGATAAAGTACTTAAGTAGGTACTTGTAATGTTTCGTGTGCCCCACTGCACTGCAATTGCAATGCACGCCAAAAGTATATGCTTGAAAAGTACGGAGTAGAATCCAAAAAAGGATTATCAAGACTCCCATAAAAATGACAAAGAACACGTGGTAGAGTAGAACACATCCAAAATAAACAGTGCATTAAACTCTGTGTTGCTGTTATTAATGTTATTTAACTGCTATTTAAAATCTGTACGCAATGTGTCTGATTGAAAACCTTTTATTGTCGATTCGTGAAATCAGAATTGGAAAAACAGTCTTTAGAGTGACAAGTGTTAACAAACATACGGTAGATGCACCATCTTTAGCATCTGTAGAGCAAAGTCATGAAACAATTTCCCCATCCATATTTTGTACCACATGGTAAAATGCTGCGTAATGATGTAACAACAACTCTCACTCAACTTCATTTTATAACCACTTTTTAATACAGGGAGGCAATTACACATATTGTTACAAGGGTTTTAGCGCACAAAGAGAGAATCATGTTTGAATTAAAAGCATTATACACGACCGTCTATCACTAGGACGTGTTCGTTTATCCACATATCTGTCGGAAAAGAGTGCTGCTTCCGGTGATAGTCTTAAATAAGAATATATGCTGTAATGAAATGCACTCGAGAATTCCGTATTGTTCCGATACACTTGGGGAAGTACAATTTTCGTTGTCATTTCAATAAATAATAATAATGATTTAACAAATGTTTCTAATGTTAATGTTACTACATAGGTACATACATTCATAATGGGCAGGAAATGAACCCTTACCGGGAGATGCACCTTCTCTTATAACCTATTCACATATTATTATTACGCACCGAAAGTTCTCTCCTTGCCTTATTGCAATTCTGCGATAAGATCTAATTTTTAAATTTCATTCTGTAACTTAAAAAATCCAATTTATAGTGCATGTGAATTTTTACTCTTGTAGTTTTGGGGGCTTTGAGTTTTGTATATCCCACTTTGGTTCTTCCTAAATAGGCAAAAAATCAATCAATCAATGCATCTCGAAGAATTGGAAAATGCATCACGACGCGAGATTTTAGAAAATTAAATATAAATGGTCATATTTTAATTTGCAGTTTGCCTCGATCGAATCTTTTTTTTTACTGTCAGTGAGAAACAAACGTAAAAAATTCAACTTGTATATCTAGGGTACCATGTCCATAACCATATACTCCTATATTTAAAAAGAATTGGGCCCTCCTCTATTACCAATACTATAAGGTCAAAAAATTGTCACCGCTCTTAAATCACCTACATTGCTACTCAATTCACTGATGGAGATGCCGATGGTAGTAAAGATATGCTGAGTATGCTCATATGATTGTCTTCACTTGATAATAGATAATGAGGCGCATTACTTATAGTGAAGTGAATGTAGAAAATGCACAATTCCGTGTATCTACGTTTACCTACGCCTGCCTGTTAACTTTCATACGCAATGCTTCAAGAAGCTGGTTAGATCAGATCTACTACAATGCATAAAAGAATATCAGTGTTCCCTAAAGTTCCCTTCCAAGAAATATTTTTGATTTGCATTACCCCCTCCTCGCACTATTTGTACTTGTTTTTGAAAAAAATTTGAAGTCTTGTTATATTAAATTGGAATTAAAGATACGATATATGCGACTCATGGCTGAAGAAATTACATCTGCGACCCTGTAACAGCAAAATTGTAGTCGTAGTAGTAATTACAATGTGAAGGGATGATGAAATTGTTTTTGTTACGTTGCATGTTAAGTTACAACATAACTGCACACACGTTTCTATTCTAATAACAATGTATTAACTCTTGAGATTTTTTGAGAGGAAAACTGTGTGAAGGTGTAGCTGACATATGACACGGTCAATTTAAGCAGAAAATGCAAGGTCTCTCGCGTTGCGCGCTGGCTGGGTACGTTCGTTTTCATATAAATTTTGCATTCCTGGCTCGACCTCACAACAAGTCTGAGAAAACTATAAAAGGACAAAGAGTGGGAAATGTACACTGTTATGTAATAAACTTGTTTGTGACTGTTCTTCTTCTGACGCAGCAGATAGCATAGGCAGAAAAGATACAATCCAATGATGTTATTGACTTTATTACGGTTGCATGTAAATGATGGTAGAAAAGTAAATGTTTCACACGTAGTAGCAGAAATGAAAATGAGATGATATTTACTAGGAGCTATAACCTACATATCTATACCTACCTATTGATAATATATATATCAATTTGCCAAAAAAAAGATTACTACGACAAGTTAAGAACACGATTAAAAAATAAGAGTTTCACAACCTAACCCTGCCTGCCTGCCTGCTGCCATATTATTGCATTTCAATTTATCGCTTAAAATGTGATCGAATAATCTGAAATAATAAGAAAAAAGATATAGTACACAAACAACAGAGCATGGAGTAACTTTTAAGCTTTATTAAATCATGTGAAGTATATCATACAAGAAAATTGAATGCACATTTTAATTATAAATGCGGTATATATTATGTATAACAACATTTCGCCATTGTATGTACTTGTAACAATACATAAACGCAATTGTCACACGCTCATGCTCATCGCTTACGTTATCTCAAATAAATATTTATAAAAACCAAATCTAAGTATGGAGATAATGAGTCCCACGAATGATAACATATAATTAAAAAAGACTAAGATCATCCTGATATTCTTTCAAACAATAAAATTGCTGGTACGAGGCACCTCAACGCAACTAATTAGCCATAAAAATTACTGCTGTTAGTTGTTGGTCAGCAGACGAGGATTACTGGATTTATAGGGAAGGCTTACTGGAATGTAATGAACATGGAACACACTTCTTGCTGACTTATATTGTAGGCGCATGTCATCTTGATGATTTGTTTTCACTATTGAATAGAATAACTGTCCACATTCGGTGTAGTATTACAATGACGATGACGTGACGAGTGAGGTGGAATTTGGAAATCAAAAGCCATTTGGGCACAAAAGACAATCAGCAGCACCTGCAAAATGTTACGAACGAAACGAATATTGTTGAAACATGATTTCAATTTCCATATGTTCTTAAAACATAATGGGGGCTTCAGAGATATGACTTTTTAGCCAAACTGGCTAATAATCCAAGCAAAAAATTAGCCACTTCGGGGCGGGAGGCTAAAATATACTCTACTTTTAGCCTCCAAAATGTGGCTAAAATAAAGTTTTGATTTTTTGCCTCCAGTCCCAGAATGGCTACTTTAGTGATGGCTTTATAAGTCATTTTGGCTAATAAGTCATAACTCTGAAACCCACTCTCTCTTCCCACCCCATACCCACCAACCCATACCCTCCCCATAACTCTCTTCATGTCATGTATTTACCGTATCTTCCACCACCGTGGCCATGAGGAAGTCCTTTTACGGGTCCATTGAATTTAGCGAATCTGCCATCACTAGTATCCAATCCTTGATCAAATTGTTGGGTAGGTCTTTGTTGCACTTGTGCTGGTCTGAAGTTGTTATTATTAGATTGCCTGAAATTATTGTTGTTGTTCACAGGCCTGAAGTTGTTATTATTATTGAAGCCATTAAAATTATTATTATTAAACTGCCTAAAGTTTCCACGTTGGGTGTAGGAAACAGCTATGATTGCGGCAAACACGCACACACACAAACTGGCCTTCATTTTTGAAATTGAGAATATTTGGCTGGACTATTTCCGTTCCGACTTTTTTTTCGCACTTTTCGGAATTACACGAACAATGACTGATTGTGCACGCTTTGAAATGAAATTAACTCAGGATCGTACAAACTTTCATTTATATAGGATCGTGGAGAAGCATCCACTCACCAATGCATGTAGCTTTTTTTTTCGCACTTTTCAGAATTACACGAACAATGACTGATTGTGCACGCTTTGAAATGAAATTAACTCAGGATCGTACAAACTTTCATTTATATAGGATCGTGGAGAAGCATCCACTCACCAATGCATGTAGCGCTTGTAACTTAAACCCTTTAAATTGTACTTGCAGTGCAGTTTGCTGTGTATAATAATACAAGCCTACCTACAGACATGACCTGTTTGTAAGTAAACTCACATTACAGTCGACAGTCACACTCACTCGCGCGGTGAGGGATCCTACATCCTTTCTGCAGTCCCGCAGCAGCGTCATAATATGAAACTGTGCTAGCAACTATCACGCATAATTTATATATTTTTATATATTATAATGCACGTGGGTGTCATCCCTCATTACTCATCACCACTTTCCGTTGAACATGAAGTACCATGAAGTCTTAATGCAGAAAAGAATTTAATTCGCTGTGTAACTGTGTTAGCCTCTCTACAATCGGCACTCTGTGCAATCAAGTCGCAGCCTGAGTCACGAAGATGCAAATGCATGTATATTCTAGCGTCAAAAAGAATGACAACGTGTGCTCGTGCTTCGTAAATGCAGGAAGAATTTTAAATGTTATGTTGGACAGATCTTGATGACTAAATCCTTTATATGAACCTCAAAAATTCTGGAGGGGACTCGCTCAAACGGTGGTGAAGTGTACGTAGGGTTCCACTGGAAATTGTGAGAGTAGAGCTATAACAATTTTGCAATTTGTCGTGTCATTTACTAGCTATACAGGTAGAAGTGGAAAATTAGTATTATCTTAAAGATGGGATTTCAGAGTGCCATATAATAATTTCGAGCACATGCCATCCGAATTTCAGTTTACAAATTAAAAATCATTTCCGAATGTCTAATATTACACATTTAAACTGATCTGTATTTCTTTTCCAGACATACTGACTGATTAAGGTTTAAAAAAATTATTTCCAGATAGGGCACGCAAAAATGTATCTCTTAACGCTGCAACATAAAATCATTGAAAGGAGAAGACTGTTGTTTGATGCATACGAAAATCGTGATATCAGATATTTAAATTCTAAATTCTGCTAATTCTGATGCAAGAAAGGTTGCTCACCTTGTGCATTAACTTACCCCGGATTAATTTTACCTTTATCTTCAAAGTTGTAAAAATGAATCACTGTTTGTTTTTCTTTGCAAAGCAAAGCACTAAAACATTTGTCCTTATTTTAGATAACTATATGGAACAAAAAGAACCTCATCCAAAATTGATAAAAACACTTTTAATGAAAGGCACATCTCTTCTAAATAATAGTTGGAAAATGCATTTTATATGAATTTTAATCAAGATATAAAGAGAGGATATTCTTATATGATACACAAACAGGTTGAGCCCGTCCGTAAATCCTTATGTTGACATTCAATTTTTGTTCGTTACCGAAGCGTAACTGATGAGTGCTGCGCTGCGCTTTGCGAGTTTTATGCGAACCGTGTCCGAGGTCCGACTGTACTATCTTGCATTTCAATCATAATTTAACTTATTAATACGATAATGATGGAAGCGTTAAAGCCAGATGGTATTATGGCATGACATGAGAATTTATGCCAAGCAAGACTTGTATAATATATCGAATGACCGATCGATGTTTTTAAAGATTCCCAAATCGAAATCGAAGAGCGTTAGAAATGACTGTTGATGTTCATCGTGATCTTGATCTCGGTTGGGCGTGGGATTGAACCAAAGGGGATCCAAAGAATAAGAATATGGAGTCTCTATAACATGTCATATGTCATCAATTCAATTAACCATCCGAATTTACCTAACTCATTTATCATATATCTGTTTGATGATCTTTGACCCTACACCGTTTGCCCGATTTTTATTAATGTTATTCGTGGACAAATATTTCTTTCAAAGTTCAGCCAAATGGGTCATGTTTTTGACTTGTGTGCTGGCTGACACGTGTGTGCAAACAAAAGTACACAATAGGATTGAGGATGATATGATGCTGTGCACAGTGTAATTACTTTTTTAACGAATTCGCGAAAACTTCTGCACTCACTTTAGAGAGGCCATTCTATCTAGTATCTGTAAATCATATTATGTCACTATAAACACATGTAGAACGATTATATTGTGATTACACTTACTGTTAGTGTGGATGTCCCTGAAATTTCTCAAGGTAATTTGAGTCTTCTTCTTTTGTAATTAAGTAGCGCTAAGTGTAAGCATGTACAATACAAGCGCTTTAAGCGACATTTAATAGAGCTCATCCTAATCGAAGTATGATGTGATGTCGCTTAGTTAGTAGTGGTGTGGTAGTAGCTTCAAAACTAGGTTTACTCTTTCTTCAAACTTTTGATAATCGTTTTAAACTCATCATCATCTAACCCGAAATTGCATGTTGGTGAAGTCGCTCCGAGCTCACGAGTTTTAAGACGTGTGCCGTGGCCTAATACTAATGCTAATTGTGATCAGTGTGATCACTGATCAGCGAATCATACATTGCGCTACATACCAAACGAAGACCATTCATTATAAAAGCATTGCGTTTATTTAAACGCATGTTTTAACGCTTCATGTGTATCTTTGTTTAATCTGTGACGACACGATGACACCTTAAACCTTACACAAACAATACACATCTATGAAATATCGTTTGTACTCAATCATTTCCATATTCTCATCCAACTTCCTTCCTTATATTTTGTGCTAGCTTTTTTAACAATAATTAAACAAAAAACCTTAATTCCGCAATTAAACATACCTAAACTACTGACGGAAGCCCAAGAAATGCCATAAATTGAAACTTGAGTGTACTAAAAGTAACTTTATGTAGGTTTTTCCATTAGCGTGTAAAGATCATGAAGGGAACCCGCTCATCAAATTTCCAATTGTTGTATAGCTGGTTGCAGGTTACAGTACAGTAAGTAATCATAATCATGTACTCTGCCATTTCTTGAGTCTCTCGCCATTCCATTACTATATAGTTTGATGGTTCTCTAACTTCCATCCAGTCTATAAAAAGATCGGTCGGAGGGTTTTCCGGATGTAGACATTTAACTATAGTTAAATTTTATAAAGGATTGCCGGAGGGAGGCGATGCACACGCGCTTGGCGTCACGCGTACTTAATTAGCATAATAGCCTCAAGTAGGTATTGGTTTTTGGCTGGTAGAGAGGACACTGCACTGTACCGGTCCCAAGCCCACAGACATCATCAGGAAAGATGTGTATAGTTTGCCTTTGCCTTCACGATGAAATGCAATATACTTCCTCTTTTTTACTATTTTATCAATGACAATGACTCCATGAGATCAGCAAAATCGACTTCCGACTTTCTGTTCAGAAAGCCAACCTGCAACCAACCCAGTAAGTAATCAAGTCTAAAAACCTAATACCTACACATCCATTCCATCATTAATATGTAACCAAAACCAATCCGAACGTATCATGTAAACATCCATATTATACTTCAACAATAAAGCCCAAAACTTGTCAATCATAAATGATAAATGCGTTCTGAATGTAACAAATAATTTTCCGGATTACATGTTTGCACACATTTATTTTTAGGGTGCAGCAGATGCATGGCTGAAGCATTTTTTACCATTTTCTCCCGAAAGCTATGACTATGACGCTCCTGAAACATGTAACGTTCGCGATGGCTTTACTACCACTTTGGGGAAACCCTCTAAAAAGAAGCCTCTTGGTTTGGAGGGGTGACCATTGGCGCCTCTATTTCTACAGAGAGTAGACGTACAAGAGAGAGACGGAGTTACAGAGTTTATTACCGAACGAAGCGAACGGAACTGTGTAGATAGAGATATACATACTTACAGGGTTGCTGCAAAGATTATTACTAGCAAAATTGAGCCAGTACTCTTGGATCCGGTATGCTATTATGCTACTGCGCGTTACTACATGTTGCCTCAAAATTTAATATTAAATGGCGGTTTTATCTTATAGGTCTGCAGGCTATAAGAAAATCATGATCTCCATCATCGATATGAAATATTTAAACTCAACCTTAATTATATTTAAACGCGTATTAGGAAAATTAGGTGACACAAGGGTGCACGACTCAAAGAACCCCTTATGAAAAATTTAATTTTCTACATCTTTACATTGTACACTGTGAATTTCAAGATATTGGTTAAGCATTGTTAGAATTATAAATTGATCAACAAATTGAATTATAAATTATAAATGCTTTATAATTTTATAAATTATAAAGCATGAATATCAGTCGCAGGTATCAATAACATTTCAATAACATGATAGACTTATTCCTCTACCTGCATTGAACTTGTTATATAAACCGCCGATGCTTTTTTGATTAAACCGACGCACGCGTGACGCGGAAACAGACGTACCTACATTGGTCTCACTATTATTGAGATGATACGATTATACATATTACCTTAAGTATTTATATGGTAGGTTGTTCGGTCGGTCGGGTCGGTGTCGTTCGTTGTAAGTATATGTCTGCATTGTATATTCGTATAAAGAAGATGTTTCATTCTTGTGTAGTTTCATTTCGTTCCTAGTCACTAGTGCTATGCTAGTATGTTTGTATGTGTATCACAAATACATTATCCTTTGAGAGTTACGAAATGAGAAAAGCATGAGCATTTTTGGTACAATCACATATTAGGTATGAAGCGCGTATTTACACAATAAAAAAGTAAATACAGAGAGCAGATGACAGAGAAACTGGTGCAGCAAATTTTAAGGAGTTTAAAGCATTTTTTAAGTTATATTGTTGAAGGATGCATTTAAACCGTGAATGACAACACAAATATATATTATTTGGTTTGACATTTGATACACAAAATAAGTATATACAGTGTCAACAGTGTAGTATTTATTAGGTGTTTCCCCGGGCATTTCCCCGTCGGCTCATATATAATTTCCTTAACTTTTGCTGGTGTAATAATTAACAATTATTGAAATTAACGTGCACCGGGTTAACAACAACAGGTTGATGCACAGCTTTAGTGACTGAAAAAACTTACATCAAGCAAGATGCCGTGCATACTAAAGTATATTGATGTGGAAAATTTCAAATCCTACAAAGGATTTGTAAGAATAGGACCCTTACATCCGTTCAACGCTGTTATTGGACCAAATGGTTGGTTATTTTATATTTTGATTTAACCTATATTATTGATTCACTCTTTGCTGGTTGGATTGCGCATTACGGGATTATTTACATTTGTGTGCTATGATTTGTGGTGACTGAATTGTAGGTTCTGGAAAATCAAATTTCATGGACGCCATCAGTTTTGTGATGGGCGAGCGCACGTCCTCCCTTCGTGTGAAACGGCTCAGCGATTTAATCCATGGGGCGTCTGTTGGAAATCCAGTCTCACGAACTGCTTCCGTCACTGCTGTAATCGAATTGGATGATGGGCACCGTACCGAGAGAAAATTCGGCAGAATTGTGCAAGGATCCTCTTCTGAATACAGAATAGATGGAGATGTAAGACTGAAAACTAATATAGTCGTTTAAACTGTTTTTTTTATGTTTTCGTCTTGGCTAAGCTTTGTCATTTGTATTATCATTCCAGATCGTTGGACAACAGCAATACTCTAATCAGTTGGAAGCACTGGGAATCAATGTTAAAGCAAAGAATTTCTTGGTTTTTCAAGGAGCGGTTGAAAATATTGCCATGAAAAATCCTAAGGAGCGTACTGCTTTATTTGAAGAAATTAGTGGGTGTGTAATCGATTTCAACGTTTGCGTTGGCTTTGTTTGGCCCCATGAAGTTTTGAGTATTTTTGTATTGTATTACAAGCTTTGCAAATGATTTTTACCTCTTAGCTCTGGATCACTAAAAGAAGAATATGAACGAACGAAGGCAGAAATGCTGAAGGCGGAGGAAGACACTCAGTTTACGTATTTGAAAAAGAAAGGTATTGCAGCTGAAAGGAAGGAAGCCAAACTAGAGAAGGAGGAGGCTGAAAAGTATCAGCGCTTGAAGGATGAATATGTAAAATATTTCTAAATCTGTACAGCCGTTTTCGTGTTTTGTTACCAAAATCTAAACTTGGCTGTATTGTTGTTATATACCCATTGCAGCGGGACCGCGAAGTGGAGTTACATTTATTCAAATTGTTTTACATTGAAGAGGATATTCAGAAACTTGGAGAAGATATGGAGGAAAAACAAGAAGAACTTGAAAAGCTTGAGAAAAAGAAGGACAAAATGGATACTGAGTTAAGGGACAAAAAGCGTGAACTTGGAAATTTTAACCGGGACTTAGCCGCACGAGAATCTGGGCAAAGGGAGAAGGTGGAAAAATTTATACCTATTTTCATTTGCTCATTTTATTGAATATAATTGATTGAATAATTGAATATAATAGTTTCCTGTGTACCTGCTTTGTTTTTTGTAGGAACGAGAGCTTAATGCTAAACGCCCGGAGTTCATTAAAGCAAAGGAAAACGTTGCTCACATCAAAAAGAAATTAGAAGCTGCCAAGAAATCTCTTGACCAGGCAATGAAGGCCAAGGATGCTCATGAAAATGACATTGCGGAGCTTCGAAAGCAAGTTGAGGAGGTGGAAGCATTAGAAGAAGAGTATTTGGAACGAACCGCTTCCGAGAGCCAAAGCCAAGGTCAAGATATCACCTTACAAGATAGCCAGGTAGGTATAATGTACATGATAATTTTTAATTGCTTTGCAAACATTCTTTCCCATTGAAAGATAACATGTTGAATTGGTGTTGTGATATAGCTTCGTGAATATTGGGATCTGAAGAAAGTAGTTCAAGAAAAGTCTCGAATTCAAATTTCTAAACTGAATAGCGTAAATAGGCTACAGAAGGATGATCAAGAAATGTTAGATAGTTTAAGCCGACAAAAGGTTGATCTTGATAACAAAATGAAGCAGCTGACACACGAAATTTCTGAATCGACAAAGCGTGTGGAGAAACTTGGAGAGCATATCCGAGTTTACGAGCAATCTCTTGAAGAACAACGTAGAATCCGCCAGGACTTAAAGTCTGAGGTTCATACATCTAAGGGTAAGGATAACTAGTAATTAGAACATAATAATGAAAAAACTAAAACTAAAGCGTAAAAAATTGCCGTTGCAAAGTATATATTTTGGCGTATCACGCACACACCACACATACACTTTTTCTTTTGTTAGTGATATTTCGGACATGGTGTGATATTCCAGTTATACTGGGAACCAATATTAATGTTATTTTTCGTTAAAACAGATAAACTTCAGTTTCTGCAAAAAGGTCTGGATGAAGTTAACATGAAGTTAGGAGACGCTCGTGTTGATAAGCACGAAGAAGCCAGAAGGAAGAAGAAGCAAGAAATTGTCGAAACATTTAAGTCTCACTTCCCTGGCGTTGTAAGTAACTAAATTAGATAATACGACGATTGTAGATAGTTTACATTATATTTGACGATAGTAATCGTTGTAGAGAGCACATTTTCGCTATATGCATATAATGCACCTGCCCCTAAACTTCCCTCTCACCAACTCTCTGGAAAAATATGTTCTACAATTTGGAAATCAATTGTCAAGCAAATGATTAAATTTTGTTTCCAGTATGATCGAATGATAAATATGTGTCATCCACGGCATTCCAAGTACAAAGTTGCTGTAACCAAAGTCATGGGAAAATACATGGAGGCTATAGTCGTGGACACTGAAAAAACAGCCAGAGCATGCATTCAATACCTGAAGGAACAAATGTTAGAGCCTGAGACGTTTCTTCCATTGGATAATATTGATGCAAAACCTATTCGAGAAAGACTACGGTACATAATATTTGGAACCTTCGTTAATCCACAATATCTTTTTTCGTCACGACGTTTCTATATTTTGTATTTTATATTTCGCTTTTCAGAAACATTCGAGACCCTTCAAACGTACATTTTATTGTATGATATATTGGATTTTAAGCCTAAAGAAATTCAAAAGGCTGTGTTATTTTCAACAAACAATGCTCTAGTGTGTGAAACGCAGGATGATGCAAACCGAGTTGCTTATGATTTAGAACCTGGGCAAAGATTTGATGTAAGTACTTTAAAGATACTGCTTGAATTGAATTAGGCTGAAATTCCATGAATTCTATATTGTCAAAATTGATTTTAGAATACAGAAGGTCTCGAATAATTATAATAATATTTTATCAGGCTGTGGCATTGGACGGAACGTTTTTTACCAGATCTGGTATTATGAGCGGTGGTACATTGGATTTACTTAAGAAAGCGCAAAGATGGGATGACAAGCACCTCTACAAAATTGAAGCAAGATAAGGACAGAATAAGTGAAGAACTCAGAGAAGCTATGAAAAAGTCTAGAAAGGAGTCTGAACTTAATACTGTCGAGCAGCAAATACAAGGTCTTGAGACACGGCATAAGTATGCCAAAGGAGACAGAGAAACAACGGTATAATACTTAAATACTAAATAGTAAAATATTATGGTAAAAGGTAAAGTAAGTAATACATGGAATTTTCTTACTTTTTCTATGAAATTAATAGATGAAGCAAATTCAATCTCTACACAAACAACAAGAAGAAACTCGGCTTGAGCTAGACAAATGCAACGTGAGTTTTGTAGTCTTACTAGAATATATTTGAGATAATAATTATTACAATGTTACAACCAAACATCTGGTGATTACACACACAGAGCCGAATTAAGGAAACAGAATCGAGAATTGCCCAACGAGATGAAGAGATACAGTCTTTAAAAACAAAACTGAATTCTATTGAAGATAGCTGCTTTTCTTCATTCTGCAAGCAGATTGGTGTTGCTAATATTCGTCAGTACGAAGAACGGGAGCTGAGGTAAATATATGTAATTATTTTCAACTTGCATCTATCTTGAACTTTCTCAAATGTTAGTGTTATCAACTTGACAGAACTCAGCAAGAACGCGAACAGAAACGCATTGAATTCCAAAACCAGAAGGAGCAGATTATGTCCCAAATTGATTTTGAAATGTCCAGAGCAGAAAGCGGTAACAATTTACTCAATTTTAATCCTATTGTAGTATTATATTTTATGCGTATGGCTCAATCTTTGGTGATTCAACATCGTAATATGAAACTATCTCTTCGATTTATAGTGGGAGGAAACGTGGCAAGATGGGAAAAGACAATATCTGAACTTGAAGATGCATTACAGGATAAACAAGACAAGGAAAAGGAGGCTAGAGTCGAACAGAAACGCATTGAATTCCAAAACCAGAAGGAGCAGATTATGTCCCAAATTGATTTTGAAATGTCCAGAGCAGAAAGCGGTAACAATTTACTCAATTTTAATCCTATTGTAATATTATATTTTATGCGAACGCAACGGCTCAATCTTTGGTGATTCAACATCGTAATATGAAACTATATCTTCGATTTATAGTGGGAGGAAACGTGGCAAGATGGGAAAAGACAATATCTGAACTTGAAGATGCATTACAGGATAAACAAGACAAGGAAAAGGAGGCTAGAGGAGATGTTGATCGTTTAGTACAACTATTTGAATCGATCAAAAAGGATATTGGCGAACTCAAAGCGGATATTGAGAAAAAGGTAGGATATTGGACCTAGAGTCAATGGGTTAAGACATTGATTTGGTATGTTACATAGTTGTTTGGATAATTATGTATTAAATCTATGCTCGAAACAGGAAGAGGACATTGGAAAGGCCAGACGTGAGGTAGGAACAGCCGCAAAAGAAATTCAACAGTCGCAGAAAGTAATATCACAGTTTGAGGCACGCCAAGATCAGAAACGAAATGAAAAACACAGTCTGCTAAAGCACTGCAAGGTAAGTGAACTAATTACAATGTAAAATAAAATATGTACAACTTTAAAATTACTAATTTTGGAAATTTTTTATTATGATTTTTAGATAAGTGATATTAGGATACCATTTGATAAAGGAAGTCTAGACGAAATCGAAACAGATGGAACATTGAGTCAGGATGGTGGGGCTGATGGAGATCCCGGCGCCTCCAGTCAGAGTATATATGCGAAAGAAGCAAAGTATGTAACGGTTTTATTTTGTCAGATTTGTCAGTTTTTTAGAGTCTCGTCTACGTCTATGCGATTTTTAATTTTTAACGTGTATTAAAACCCTATTTCAAAAATCGGTCGAAACTAGGTAAGTTTTAGCTAGTAATATCAGATAATAGCGTGGGCTAAAAATCGCATTTACGTAAACGAAACCCCGCATCCGACCTGCGCGCTAACAACCTCTCGCAAAAATAAACAAAACAATTAACTTATCGTTGTTTCTTTAGGTTGAAAGTCAATTACAAAAGTCTTTCGCGGGACCTACTGAAATTGTCCCACGATGAAATCAAGAAAGCTGGAGATTCCCTGAATAGGAAACTATTGGATCTTCATAACACCTTGGTTAAAATTCAGGCTCCTAACATGAAGGTTTGAATTTTAAAAGTGCTGAGAAAAGATTTTCCTAACAAGGACAAGCCGTTTAACCGACAAGACTTTTAATAACACTCTAAATTATGTTGTTTTCCCTGAATAGGCCACGCAAAAACTGGAAAGTGCAAGAGAAAAGTTACTTGAAACTAATGAAGAGTTTGACAATGCTAGAAAACGAGCCAAAGCAGCAAAGCTGGCATTCGAGAAAGTAAAAAATGAACGTCACAAAAGGTTTATGCTTTGCTACGATCATGTAGCTAGTAGTATAGATGGAATCTACAAGGTACGTACATGGTGACTTATAATTACCTATGCATTGCAGCCATTGCAAGATACATAGTCAAGGCATCGTGGGCACGAGTTCACATCGTATATTTTCTAGATACTCTCCTGGTATGTGGTTGGCATAATTTGGTGATAATTTAAATATTTTATTGTCACAGGCGCTTGCACAGAATCAATCTGCACAAGCCATTCTTGGACCAGAAAATCCTGAAGAGCCATACTTGGATGGTATTAGTTACAACTGTGTGGCTCCTGGCAAGCGATTCCAGTCCATGAGTAACTTATCTGGTGGAGAGAAAACCGTTGCTGCGTTAGCCCTCCTTTTTGCTATTCACAGGTATATCATCATTGTCGATATCAAAAATAACTTGTGCCGCGAGCGTGGTTTATTACAATAGTGCATGTTTCATTGTGTGTAACATGTTCAACTAGCTATCAACCTGCGCCTTTCTTTGTGCTGGATGAAATTGACGCTGCATTGGACAATACAAATATTGGAAAAGTTGCCACGTATATACGGCAAAAAACGGGAGATTTGCAGATTATTGTTATCTCTTTGAAAGAGGAATTCTACAGTCATGCAGATGCACTTATCGGTGTGGCGCCCGATGCCTCGGTAAGATTAATTAAATTAAATAACAACGGTTGAATAAAATATATATTAGGTTCTATTCGCTGGTCAGCCAAAATGATTTTATGGGTTAATTAATCATATACTATTGATGTTCTTGGTAGCCGGGAGATTGCGTCGTCAGCAAGGTATATTCCCTGGATTTGTCGGAATATGCAATTGTAGCACAATAGAGAATAATGCGAGAACGAGAAGGGAAGATTTGTATTTATTGAAATAATGTATTACACCAAATTGCTGGAACACCGGATGTGGTGGCATGATTTTATGCTTACCTATTTGCATATGGGTCGAAATGGTATGGCAGAACAAATGTGTCTATCTTTTTACATGCCACCCGTCAATGAATTTGTAAATAATGAAGATATTTTAGTTTCATTGAAAATGTAAGTATTTCGTAGTATCGATTAATGGACTACATATTATTATGTTTGTATAATTTTTTTCATTGACTCAATATTGAATAAAATTATAAGTTTTAAGAAACAAACACTTTATTCTAGAGAAATATGCGGTAAATTATTTGTGGCTACCTAAATCAGTAATCGGTAAGTATGATTCCTAAGTTTTGCTTAGTATGTCAGTAAAAGGTTGTATAATCGACGCGACACATAGCATCCGTATATGTGCATAAAAATGACAGGGCCACGAATGGATATATGTGTTAATAAATAAATGAGCATAAAATAAAATCTATAAATAAATGAAACAAAACAGTAAACTTGGATTATGAAACGTAAACAAACATGCTTACTGCTAAGTCTGCTAACACGTTCTTAACTCGCCAAGTCGCCATCATAATAAAACAAATCGCCGAGTGGATTAGTAAAATGAACTACCATTATTTCTCGATAATATGAATTCTACTTAACCACATCACTCAAAATATTGGCCGGTCCATGCAGTGGATTCTCCGCAAAAGTTGTGTGTACACTAACAATAATAAGTGTATAGACCCTTTCAAATATTAACGATGCGAGGTGTGGTGTGAGCGTCATTTAAAAATGAACATTGAGGCTCACACTCAAATAGGTAATCTATTTATCGAGCTGACTATGAGATTAAGAATCCATAAATGCAAGTCTGATTTGAAATCAGTTGGGGTCCACTGACCCTGAACCTAGTGTGTTTTAGTGATAAAAATGTAAGATTGGTACCCAATCCAGTTTTCCCATGTTTTCTCTGCCTTCTTGTAAGTTACAGGATTTCGGTCTTTTGGTTCACCCAATATTTAGCAATTTTGGTAATATTTCTAATAATGTGTATTGAAATTCGTGTAACCGTTTTCTTTCAATGCAAGAAAATTTAGAATTCCATCAAATTTGATAATTTAGTACAAAACCCATAATTTGGTTTTGCTCATTTAAGTATGGTCTGCATGGAAAGCGAGGGGTTTTGTTTACGATATCGTAATAATTTCTCATAGATAAACACGCCTATTGACTGACTCGTACGAGGAAGGGTAAGCATGTTAATTAGCCATGATTTATGGTCAAAATGTTTTTGCGTAAAGCAATTACTTTATGGAATTAGTTAGACTGTCAATAAATATGAAGCAAAGTTTGTAAAAATGTTTGACACAGTCAACAAAAACAAATCTTCGTGGAGTGTATATAAGCTCGGAGTAACTTGATAACCTTTCATACTTAATCGTAATCACACACGCCACGCGACGCTTGCAGGCCTGCACATTTTTGGTTCTCGATAAGCAAATATTTTTTGCTTCCATACCGTTCCTTTCTACAATTGTTAACATAGTTAACTTGAGATAGAACAATATGAAGTTCCTGAAAAGTTTTGCTGTAATAATCTTGGTGTTATTTGCGACCCTTTGTCACATCGTGCCAATTGGTAAGAATAAATTCAAAATTTGTTCAAAATTTATACAACTTATTATAATTAAATTGTTGGACGTATTTTAATTGGGCATACATAGGCCGGCATAATAGATATGTAAAATCATAACAGCAACCTGTGATTAATTTCCACTTGTATTTGCTTACAGTTCATGGGAAATGTATTTGGACACATTGTGACATTGCTCCAGCTTGCCCGGACGGTTACAGGAAAACGGACATGAGGGTTTGCCATGCTACGGGTCAAATTGTGGTAATGAAAAGGCGTTGCTGCAAATAATGGTCTTTCCCAGAATCTTTTACTGTGACTGATAACGCGAAGCCCCACACGCTCAGGATATTATGGAGAATTAAGAGAGTTTATATATAATTTTTATAATCCATATTTTCTTGAATGTATTAGTTCACTATTACTATTATACATTATCATTACATTACACACGTATAAAATATGATATTTTATTTACAATAATCATCTATTAAAACACACCGGTACATAGTTTAATTGATTGGTCACAAATTAATCTTTGATTGATTTTGAAGCGTAGATAATGTACTCATTTAAACCTTCACAACTAATCACAATTCGCATTTCTCACAGCTAACTTTAAATTCCAGTGGAACACTATGTACGAACCTCTTTGGCTTGGGTGCGAAGTTTCGTACCAGTTCGAAAAATTTGGACAATGATTTTCCCCCTAAGGAAATAACGAAAAACTCACGTTGATTTGCCTCGCCAACATTAAAATATGTGTTCGAGTTTTCTTTAAAAAGTATTTCATCCAACTTTTTTCTCCTGTACTTATACATCTATTTACAGCATTGATTTTCTTATTAGGTAAGACATTTTGAGATAGAGGATTCGATTGAAGATTTGATTTGACCAAGAGATTAGAAATGCGACAATTTATTTAACTCACTGAATATTTTGTCAAAAGAGGAATTGTCCTAGACTCTGAAATTAAATTACTCCAGTATAGAATCATGCGCCATTTCTAAATCTAAACACAAGTACGCTTTCGTCAGTGTAAACCAAATGAGCCAACTTTGGGGAATAAATTGTGTTTAAAAATTTTTTTTCTGGTATGACTCGAGAAGGTTAAAAAACAAAGTTCTATATTTTAATTAATAATGACAAGTTTCGTAGTTCTAAATCCAAACCTACAGTTTAGCAAATACTTAATGTGTATAATTATTTGGATTTACGTATCTGTCTAATAGATTCAAGTGTTTATTATCCAATATTTGGTGGCACTTTTGGCTTGGCAGTTTATTTTTTGTCTTCAGGAGACCGAGACCCCGGAATTTTATATTACTCAACATTGTTCTATTTATTCGGGGGAAGAGAGAGAGAGCAAAAGTGAAACAGGATTTTATAACATTGGAAATATGCATACCTAATAATACATCAATTTAAAGATTACTAATTCAACACGCCTTTATACAGCATAAAGTTTTTTTCATTCATAGGTACGATTTGTGATGTTATATACGATCTCTACGGATGCACGTGTAATTCCGCTTTGCAAAAAGAAGTGCATATTACCATATTGCTAAAAGACGAATCGTGGAAAAGGGAATGTGTTAAACGACTGTGAATGAAGCTGATGTTTTCGAAGTTGTCGTAGATTCTCGTGTTGTAGTGGTAGTTTTCTGCTGGCGCGGCGAAGTTTCCAAGTGGTTCAACCTGTTATTCAAAGACCAAATAACGTTACATCTCTCGCTTCTGAACTTTGGTAAGGAAAAAATCGTAACTTGAGCTGAATTAGACTTATGATTTTGCACTTTATTATTAGCTATCTAAAATACCTTCTTTCTTCTCCTTCCAGAAGCATATGATAAGTTGCAATTTCATTATCCAAAGCAACTTTTGTATCCCACAGGTCTTGGTATTCTTTGATGAGATTATCCATGCGTGCACGTAGATCATCATTGTCACGCTCAAGTCGGTGCTTCTCTTGCTCAAAGGCTTCCTCATCTTCCTGAATCTTCTTTTGTAAATCTCGAATAATTTGTTGGTATCCAAACTTTTCTCCTTCCAAAGCAGACAGCTTTTGTGAGATTGTGTCCATCTTGGACTGCATAACACTGAGCTCATTTCCTTTCGTGTTAATCAAGTCTTTGAGACGCTTAATTTGTCCTTTCATGTCTCCTTCCTTGGTATTGAAGAGGCTGTCTTGTGCCTCACGGTTAGCTGAAGCTTTCCTCTCAAACTCTTCTCGGAGTTGCTGAATATCATTCTCCAATTGGGACTCATATTTCTAAAATATTAAAAGGTAGAAAACATTATGGAAGGAATGCCAAATTGGACCTTGAAAATGGTTCGACCATAGCTATTATTATTTTTCGACGGAGGGTGTGGATAATTTAAAAGTTTGCCTGCAAAAATGGATAAACAACCTTCTGTAAGCGATTATCCATCTCCTCAATTTCGATTTCGCGATGCTTCTTGATATTCACGATTTCTTGCTCAAAAATCTGTGTTCTGACAGCAAACTCTTCGGCTTGTCCCTTAACATGGCTTTGCATTTCAATCTTTTCCATACATTCCTCCTCCAAACGCCTTCGTAGGCTCTCCACCTCGTGAATGAGACGGTTGATTTCATCTTGTAAATCCTACAAAAAACATGTCGTTAAATACATATTGCGTCAGATATATGCTGTGGTCACCCCGTCCCGGTCCTTCACGGTGCACACGGCTATATGGGCTATCTATGGTTGTTTTTAGAATTTTTTAGATATATACATATATACACACAATTAAACACAACTACATGCCCAAAAAAGTACAAGCACATTTTTTTTAGTCTTTTCTATAATTACAGTAATTTGGTAAATCGCCATAATATTTTGTTTTTCTAAGGTTTGAATGCGCGTTTTTACTTACTGCCTTCTCACGGGCAAATCTTTCCTTGTCATCATACGCTTTCTGTAGATCTGCTGTCAACTTATCAACTTGAGCTTTAGCTTGCGCTAACTTATTTTGCAGGATGGGCAATTCATTCACTTTTCTGTCATATCTGAAAATCAAAATGTCGTAATTGAACCTTGTCCTTGATTTAGGCGGCTGAGGCACAGAAAACTATAGATAGAAGCCCACCACGCATTTCAGCAAACTAGACTAACAATTTTTGCTCATAAAGATTACGGACCTCGAATGTCAAGGTAAAGCTTAGCCTACACATGTATCATATCATGATTCAATATTTGAATATTAATCAGACGAACATAATAATATTATTATCCCGTAGTCGTAACTTACTTATTCCTCATATCATCCAGCTCCTTTTGCAGCTTTATGTTTGACAATTCTAATCTCGCTTTATCTTTGTCGCTGTCCTCCAGTGCCTTCCTAATACCTTCGAGTTCCCCATCATAAGTAACTTGGAGTCGCGTCAACGTCTGAGTGTATAATACTATGCTATAGAATTTAGTAGTACTACTTTCATGATGCTTCATGCTCTTTAAATTTCTCGTTGACTTTACCTTGATGGTATTTTCCCGTTCTGCTTGTAACTGCAGTCAAAAGAAAAAATAAAAGCATTCTATTGGTAATATGTACATGTTTTTGCTGATAAAATAAGGATGTCATCAGTCAGCTCTAGATTTTCAGAGTTCAGAAAACAGTTTTAAGCAGAAAGGAAGAAAGAAAGGAAGATATTATGCTGTTTCTTATAATTTTACCCCTCCAATATTGACCTTGCACTTGAGTTTTTTTTAATAATGAATGCAAGATATAAAGTAATTAAAATGCAATGCAACAACATCGTCTCATATCATACCTCCCTACTCAACAGACTGTTCTCATCTTCAAGCTCCTGTTTTCTCTGCAAAATATTGGCAAGCCGGTTGTTGAGCCCAATTAAAGCGTTCTTTTCGTCGACTCTGGATCGCATGGTTGGCGTTTTTGGTCTTTCTAATAAATTTCAACAAAAAAAAAATATCACGCAAGAGTTAAAAACACCGGTCCTTCCTTTTATCAAGTGTTTACCATGAAACACGGCAATAAAGCGGTTATAAATATTCATTTATGGAAATTTTCTATTAAGAATTTAGGATATCAAGATCACGTTGTATTTTTTTTTTCTAGAAAAAAAAAACCCTCTGTGGCAGAGAAGCGACTAAGGCACTGATCTCATTCAACCAAGATCAACGTAATCGATCCGGATTTTAACAGGATTCAGAAACAGAGTACATTAAGTAGTTTTTCTGGCATTTTTGCACATAATTTTTTGATGGTGCAGATGAAGAAACTGGTTTGAAGCCACTTCAAGTTTTTCTCTATGCATTTTTCTTCCAACCTAATTGAGTTGACGTTGACAAGTGATTTGGATTGAGTTTATTATTAATGTGTTACATAAGCGGATCGGCGGATGTACATGCATAGGGCAGTTTCCACTTTGCACCGTTGTTTTAGAGAATTGAAATGTTCGTAAACCAGTATTAGTCCTCCTTCTTGACTAAAATATCAAATGTCTCACAGAAAATATATTATTTTGCATTCTGCATGTTCAAGTTGATTAACTGTTTGGTATTAAGTACATACATACACACATGCATGCAGCTTGTTTTATTTAGATCTCTATCACTTCACATGGCCGCATTTCCCAAACCGTTCAACTGATTCTTTATAGACGAAAAAAGTGAATTGTGAAATGGTAAGCAGCGTGGCATTTTTGGCTATAAAGAAAAACTGTACTTACTTCGTGTACTTTTTACTACTGTAATAATGCAGGGGGCAAATACCAGCAATGCTAGGTGTAAATTACAATTGGCAAGAAGCCTACTTGCTACATGACAAAATATTTAAAGGGGTATCTGATTGATGGGAACATCTCGGAATAAACCTTCGACAAAGTTAATAGGGGAAAGCTTCAAACTAGTTTTGAAAGTTAAACGACCCCTCAAACTACTCTTCTACTTTATTATCAATCTGCATTTTTATAATGTATTTTTATACACTCATAATGATGTATTTACATTTTCATTATGACCTTATTATTGATATTTATTTAGGTTGTAGCTTGGCGTTATGTTAGGTGTTAATGCACCCCGTTTGTCTGTCTTCTGTCAACAAGATAACGCATTAACCGATTTGGCTAAAATTTGGTGCAAGACCTAATTACTAATGCTATTTTTATAATGTATTTTTATACACTCATAATGATGTATTTACATTTTCATTATGACCTTATTATTGATATTTATTAAGGTTGTAGCTTGGTGTTATGTTAGGTGTTAATGCACCCCGTTTGTCTGTCTTCTGTCAACAAGATAACGCATTAACCGATTTGGCTAAAATTTGGTGCAAGACAGCAAGACCTAATTACTAATGCAAATTCTAGTTATTACGACTTGATTTTGGGCGTGAATTTTTTGTAGATCAAATATTATGCTCATTTGCAAGCAATCAGCGATCAATTGGAGTGAAAATCATTTGACTTTGGTAGGGAACCTAAACCATGATTTTATTTGTAAGGGACATTTGATTTTTCAGTTTGAAAAATTTATGGCGCTGGTTCACGCAATGAAGCCGAGAAAGAAAGAATGAATCTCCATGTATTACAACTTTTCGGAGGAGTTCAAAGGTGAGAATTTAGAATTTGTCGGGAAATAGCTGGGGAACCACCGGTGAATTTCAAGGTGAAGTACGGAATCATCGCGTATGATTTTTTGATTAGCTTTCCAAGGATGCCCCGTTTACTATAGGTTATTTTAAAAATTGATCTGTCATCCTTTCAATAGGGTTACACAGTTACACTCAGTATTTAGTGGACCAATATGTATATCATATTTTCATCTAAATTGATCGAAACGACTGAGTTATCTCGCGCACAGAGATGGACACACTTTACCCGGAGCATAATGGCTACAACTTGCAACTAACTTTGATTCTACTGAAGCATATAAAAGTCGAAAAAATATGCCAGATACTCGATTTACCTGTTGTTGGAGATCCTGTGTTGTACCCATTACTTCCAAGGCTGGACGAAGAATCGAATTTAGATCTAGTAGGACTGGACTTTGTAGCCATTTTAAACGTAATATAAAATGGCGTCCTATAGGATTAATTATATATTATATCGCAGTTGATTCAACGTAGAGAAAAGGGAAAAACTAACGTTTCCACAATCTAAACCAAGAATCCCATGCACAAAACAAGATTAACAATACTTTAGCCTTGTGAAGTTCACACGAAACAATCTCAGTTGAGAGAAGTCCACACATTCACCGTCAATCAGTTAAGATCACATACGACGAAACTCTACTATTCTTCTGCAACAACACTCCTCTCTGGTTAATCGTTAATCTACATCTACATATACAAACGAAACGCACGCAAGTTAAAACTGTGAAGAAATTATCAACAAGGGAAAACGTAGTTCAACGCATGCTATTAGGGAAAATATAGAAAACCTTTTACTAATGCCGTTTAACTATTAACCAAATTGTATAGCCATTCACATAATTTTTAATGGAAATCTTTTTTTAATACGTGGTTACAGAGCTAATTTCCCAACCCATTATTTTACGCACACAACTTTTCAAATTGTCAACCAACTCTCAATATTGATACAATAAATAAGTTTGTCACAAAACCGACATACACGCACGCGTATATTGATAAGCATGAGCACGATTTATGTAGATTTCAATTTTTAACCTGTGTGTAGCTCACAATCATCATAATAGAAGTTTGCTTTGCTTTGCACTCTCCTACTCCAAATACACCCACTTTGTGCTCTCTCTCTCTCTCTCTCTAAATTGGTGGACGCATCGCATGCAACAGGTGCAGCCAACCAAATACCCAAAGATGTAAATATACACACAGGAATTTTTGCGGAAATGAATTTTTCAGAGATCAATGCATGGGTTCAACCCATCCGTCCTCGTGTGATAGAGGCAGTTGAATGCGTGAAAGGTAGGATAATATTTTACTATTAGTAGGTTTAGATATATTATGATGATGATGATGTATTCGTTCGTAGTCGTTGACAAAAGTTGCTTCGTGCCTTGCAAACCGATTGGGAACTATTATTGTAATGCATACACGGTAATCGCAAGTAGGCAATCTACAAAAATGACAATGTAGAACTGAACCGTTTATAAGTTGTTTGCCTATGAACTACACCTTGCAACAGGTAATTGCGCCAACAAATTAAGAGACTTTATGGAAACGAGAAATAAACTGTTAGGAAAAGAGTGGAATGTAATATGTAAT
>JAANSN010000977.1:0-16707 GCA_036850665.1 Dicranocentrus wangi | reverse complement strand
TATATAATGTGACTAACTTGAGAGAAGACTACTAACTATCCCCTGTAACAGAGGACAAGATGTTTTGATACTTTTTACAGTAGGCAGCACAACAAAACCATGAAATAGCACAGACGCTCACCCGTTTTGGCTACAAGTGAGCAATTTTAACTTTGAGATGACGATCTCTGTTGAAGAATGCCAATGCCAATCCTAAACAACAACAACGCTGCTTGTCGAATAATGCATATTATTAAATACCTATGTTACAGCACAGGTAAAAAAGCTCGACTGTTATACTCACTCACTCCTACTCACATCACATCACACTGCATACTGGCTTTGTTGATAATGCAAAAAAAAACTAAACGAAGAATGTGCTTAGGTATGAGCACGACGACCGACCGATGATGGGACGATGGGATGTGAGGTGAGGATGGACGACGAGTCGAGTGTAATCTTATGCACATTGCACATATATATATACAAACTAAAAAAATGTTATCCAACAAGTTGCACGACTCTTTTTCAGCCGTGTTTATGCTTTTACTAGTATATTGCACATAAATATAGTGATGTACAATGCAATACAGCCATGGCATTACGTGAATGTTTTACCTGTGAATTTCAAAGAGGATGAGAACTATAAGCTGGTGAACTAGCGTGACACAAGTACACGACACGACGAACATAAGCTAACTAGCTTCACAATATTATTCAACTTGAAATCAGGATTGAAATACATAACAGGCTAGTCATTAGTTGCTGTGATAATCTAACTGAATAAATGCACAAGTACGTGTTTAGCTTGAAAACTCAGGTATGTTTTTGTACGCGTTGTGAATTGTATCTAGGAAGAGTGCGTACATGAACCATATACGGAGTCAATAGGATGAAGGTCTAGTATATCTGATGACTTGACTAAACAGTTTTTCTAACATATAACCTTACATATGTGCATAATTCTTTTAGCTTTCCAGTTATGGGTTGGTTCGCTTCGAGGTAAACTGCACATCATATAATGAAATAGTATGTATCTTCTTACAGATCTATCTCGCCTGCTTAACAATATTATCTTAACGATGTGGATGTGAACATGAACTTCACTTTTAATGTTTCAAATTGATTTCATAGCTTTGCCATCAAGAAGACATACATCCTGTTTACTACAATGCAAATACCAAACTCCTGTTTAATGTGTATATTGTTTTGATGTTTACCAGAAACAAGGTTTATGGTTTATCTTGAATTTATAGCAGCATGGCACTCTACAGTTGCCGTCTTTAACCAACTCCGCACTACATGTTTATCCATTGTAGGGGTTAATTACAAAAGTAATTGCTATTAATAGGAACTAAGCTAGTTCATGTGGCAATATTATGATTTACCTATATAATGTACTAGTGAACTTTAATAATTTTTAAAGAGTTTGTTCTCAGTTCATCCCTGATATAGAATGCAAAAATCCAAGACAAGGGATTCCCTCACGCGATTCTTAAATGCAAAATATGGCATATGAATTGCGTGTAATGTGTTGCAAGATTCAAGCAAACTGGACGACCTGCAGAGTAATGAATAAAATAGGTAGGTCTTGTAAGTGTGGCACAACAAAAGAATTTGCCTGCAGCTTGTTTTATGATTTGCAATTACATACGTTACGTAACCTCTGTAGGAGTGAAATATTAAACGTTTAATTGGACTTATTTGGGAAAATGCCGCCAATGTAACCAGAATGAACGTCCAGTACAACTAGCACAACTCGTGAATTAGCACGTTGCATGAATGAGTGGCATAACTAATTATTGCACGTGGACCTTCTTATTGAATAGCTATGTTATTACAGTACCGTGGATTGCAATGGTATTACTTACAAGGAGCCAATTTCATTGGGAATATATATATTGGTTTAGTGATTTAATCTGTGATGTTCATGCTTACAAATAGGAATTTGTGAACTGGGAGAAAAAACCTATTTTCTTCCTGGAAATGATGCAAAAAGCTAAACGAAGAATGTATACATGTATGTAAAGTTCACGATATTGAGATTCGAACAGCAAGAGAATTCTAATGAAATACCATTATGCTACAAAAGCATCATGCGTATGAGGAATTGTATAATGAACTATTTATCCCATATTCCTCTTTAGTTCTTCATAGCCTGCTTTTACATTGCATAAATATCAGTCGATCCATAAAGTAGATGGGCTTTGGAAAAAAAAACCTTGTTTAAAATGCATGTTTGTTTACCCTTGAGAAATGAATTATATTAACTACACAATGAATTCTGATGAATATTAAATCAAAAGGCTCTATAGCCCATCTTCCCTTACATTCCAATCATATTAGAAATAATTGTAGGTTTCCTCACATTGTTTCAAAATATAAATATACGTGGGAGAGTATAAGCTGACGCTGACGCGTTTAGTACAAAAGGATAAATGGACACGTGGATTGTGATACCCTTATAGCACTGTTTACCGTTAGTTAGTTGGCTTTTTATATCTGAATTTAAATCCCCCTGTGCGTGCTCATGTACAGGTAAATATAAAATATAATTCTAGCAAGAAAATGAATATATACATACGCAGCTATAGGAGTGACGAAATCAAGTGATTATTGCTTATATAAACATATACTTCAGGTATTGCTAATAAGCACTTCATGATGCTTACTTTTCTGGATATTATGTTTTTCTGACGTGAGTATATGCATATGGGCCAGGGGCTTGCCCAAACACAATGAATTGGTGACGATGCATTTAGTGTTAATAGTGTATACACTTGTGCAAGTTACATAACATACAATGCGACCTATTTACTGACGATAAAGGTATACGTACGTGTGTAGTTCCTGTGCAATTTAAAAAATGCTCTTGCTGATGCTTGGCTGGACACATTCAAACGTATTAATAATTGCTTACACACTTACGCAATAGTCGTGTGTGTTGTAGAAGACGAGTTAAAATAGTAGCAATGTTGCCTGATGATGTAATGTAGATGCTCAACAATACAAAATCTGCCTGGAGCAAAAATACCTTTCCTGATGGCCAAGCTACGATTACACTTCGGCGTTTATTTTGGCTCTTGGTTTATCCTGCTTTCCTGTACGGATTCCTACATACATCCATTCCTATGTTTACATACATGCGAGGAATGGGGGAGGCTGGAGGGAGTGAAACCGGAGGGTGTAACATTGGTGGTGAGCGTGTGGGGGTATTTTTGTGAACTGTACTTTTTGCATATAAATAAGCGCCCCCCAGTAAAAAATCACTCTAATACATAAATGCATGGACAAAGTTGAAGTACAATTAAGGGAGTTGATTAGCTCAGCCAAATATTTTTTGTCCCAATACTTATGTTAGGTCAGTGTTTCAAGTGGCTCGTCCTGACCAACTTTCGAGTTGTCCCGTGTTCCGGGATTAGCAGAATTTGGCTAGGCGGATATGTTATCCGATGCCTACCCTTTGTAATAACGTGCACAAGCTGTACTCACACTAAATCAATATTACCGCACCGGTTACATATATTCACTGTAACCAAACATCACAGGCCAATAAGTATTGGATTAAACTCCAGGTTCCGTTCTAACAAAAAACGAAAGTACATTTCGTAAAATAGTAAAAGTAAACTGAGCCAATAATATAACCAAGTCAGGTTTTCTGAAAAACACAACCCATACAGGTTATAATTTCCAGAGTCCGGAACCCGATCCAGTTCAAAGATCCTTTGACTATATCTTTTTTTGATAAAGTTTCAATTTAAGGGGATTTACATAGAAGACGCCATAATATGGGCGTGTCGTGTGGTGATTGATTATGTTAAGGGAAAGGAGAATCGACCATGCAGGTAGTGTAAATTGAATCATAAAAGACTTTCTAGTCATTCGGTGTATGAAAATGACAACACAATGGAGCTATTCAAATGAATTGTTTTTATTACAAATGCGATTGCGTAATTAGACGAGAACAATTGAATAAATGTCTAGCGAGCGAACTACGCAGAAATGCTTCTACGAAATGGGCAGATTAGCGGATTAAAGGTCTTGCTGGTTAGCCGCATGTCTTCATGTTGGTTTGGAAGCGATGCATCCATACGTAATACGTACCAATGTGGGTTGGCACCGTGGGCGGTCACACCTAGACATTCATATGACAATGTTAACTAGTTTTAAACTAAAGAGTTGTCTGTCATATTCATGATGTTAGACTTGAAACCAAGAAACATTAACATTATCAAGATAGTTATTAAGGAGTGCGTAGCAATCCTTTATAAGATTAGTCTGAAAGTCTGGCCGTCCGTCCATATCCACGATAACTCTCCAACGGTTTGGAATTTTCAAAGATTGTATTGTGCTATACTGGCCGCAAAAAATGACTATCATTCGTTCAATGGGAATTTTATTTATGGGATTTATGGGAAAAAATTTTTATTGCATATTTAGACCGATCTCGAGACGGGAAACACTTTTATCTCACGTTGCCCCAACCCCCTCCTAATCTAACCCAACCCAACGGAGCATGTTTATTGCAGATTTCGCTCGATGTGGCACACAAGTTAGGTTAGGAAAGAGGTTCAAAATGAGGGGATAATGTAGCAGCAGCTACTATGGAGGTATACGAATACGACCTACTAACACATGTTTGTTGGAGATGAAGGCAGCGGTCACGGAAATGAAAGCGGAAGTGGTAGTGGAATAGACGGATGGATGGAACGGGAGCAATGGTAATAGAGGCAACATTTCGCGAGGAAACGGGAATGGCAATGATGGAAACCGAGAACTTTTTGCAATGCCTGTGTGCTGTTGAGCCCGAGAATTTTGAAAAGATGGGAACATTGGGTGGAGCGACTCAAGTCATAGCAAATTACTACCAAATGAGGAAGCACCCGGAATTTCAAATGACACTATATGCAGTGAAGGTTGAACCGGAACCCGACAATGAGAAACTATAAGCTTTTTCCCGATAATCGTGCTGCAATTCCATAACATACTTATCGTTAGTAGTCAGGCGAAGAATGCAAGTTATGCTGCAATACTAACTCCTTGGTCGACACTATTTTGATACAAAAAAGCAAAAAGTGGAGTTTACAAACTGGAGGTTCGAATTGTGGCCTGGATTTGCAAACTCCATACGACAGAAGCACTGCTTCATTGATGTTGAATGTAGTCTTGCTGGAAGGTGCTTCAGACAGAAAATATATTGGGCACAAAATGTCTCAAAAATTCGAGACCAGCATCAAGGAAACTTTCAAGAGCTGCCTGCAATTATGCGATTATCGGGAGGATGATAATAATTACGAAATACAATAACAGCAGGGCATATAAGATCAGTCGGATTGACTACAATTCAAATCCCAAATGATGTAGCTTTGAAACGAAGGTTAGAAAGGTTATGGGAATTACAACAATTACAAAAATAAACACAAGGGCACAATTAGGGTCGACTCGTACGCAGCCCGAGTTGGTGAGCGAAGCTATAGTTTTAGAGACATACGCCTGGGTCAAACCAACGACATATATTTGGTCTTGGTCCCGGAATTGTGTTATCCTTGTGACTGAATGAATGATGAATTGCGGAAGAACTTCCGCAGCTCGCAAACTGGCATTTTTAGTTGGCTGGTGGAACTGGTCTAAAGAGACCTGTAAGCGATAATCTGACCTACTGGTTACATTTTGTTTGAAATTATTTGGATTTGTAAACTCCGTACGACAGCAGGAAGCTTCATTGATGTTGAATGTAGTCAGTGTAGTCTTGCAGGAAGGTGTTTCAGACAGAAAATTCCAAAATACCAGAATTGACCAAAAATGTCTCAAATTCGAAACCAGCATCAATAAAACGTTCAAGCTGCCTGCAACTATGCGGATTATCGGGATGATGATAATTACGCGTACCAACGATGGAACGATTCATGAACAAGGTAATTATGAATAATGCAGAGGTGTGCTAATTTTTGATGTCCGTTTATCTATTTGTTTTTGCTGTGAGGCTCGTTAATTAATTTTTACAGGGTTTTTAGTAATTTCAGTTTCATGTATGGTTTGTATTGCTTTGCTTTTCGCAGCTTTTGGCAGCTATCAAGGTATGGAATGTGCGAATGTCCAAATTATATCAATTATATTAAAATAATCAACAATTTTGTATTTTTGTAATTTAAGTTGTTTTTTTCGCTGTGCGTATAATTTCAGGTGTGAATGTGTTGAGGGCATTAGGTCAAATCAACATAATAACTGAGACCCGTCAGTCAAAGGCGATAGTTATGAAAGGTCTAAATGGATTGACCCAGAAAATCCTCAGGGTGGACGCGGGAGGTTGGGAGGAACCCAGAAAATCCTCAGGGCGGGCGCGGGAGGTTGGGAGGAACCCAGAAAATCCTCAGGGCGGGCGCGGGAGGTTGGGAGGGACCCAGAAAATCCTTAGGGCGGACGCGGCAGGTTGGAAGGAACCCAGAAAATCCTCAGGGCGGACCCGGGAGGTTGGGAGGGAGAGAGGCTCCAAGTTTTGTAGAAAACAAGCGTCAAGCTCTGCGGCTGGTGACTCGGGAATTGAGCAAATAGATCGGTATATAGAGCTCCATGAAGGAAACGCAGAATTTGCAATGCATGATTCCTGACTACCTATGTACGGTCGAAGCCCGAGAATTTTGAGAAGGGAACAATGGGTGGAGGAGCGACTCAAGTAAGGGGATTAGTTGCGACGAAAAAACAAGATACATATTTGGCTCCTACTGTCAGGCTTGCAATTGTTCACAACCCGGCCAATCCTCCGAGTTGACTTCGGAGGATTGGCCGTCGTTTGGCCGGCCATCGTTTAATGCTTCTTTAGACAAAACCGGATGCACATACATACATGCAACAAAGAAATTCAAATTATTCTTTTTGCTTTAATTAATTATAAGACAACAACACACAAGAATACAATTTGATTTTAATTACAGTGTTTGTTGATCGGGAACTACGCTATTGCTTAAATGACCGAAAATAAAGGGTTGCACAAGAAATATATTATTATTACCTGTTATATTTATATTACATTTATTAGGCAGCATATTGAATTGACGAATTTTGAATTGGAAACAAGAAAAACCAAAAATGTACACGGATGTACACTCTTTAGGCCAATGGCGGAATAAATGCATACGTATTTGGAAGAATATCCGCTCCGTCCCAAACTATAAACACCGGATGGAATGCAAAAATAACACCGGAATGGGTTTCTCTCCCCTCCGTGATTGAATCACTATAAAGACTGGCTGATTGTCAGAAAACCCTAGGTTTTCAGCGTTTTCAGTATTTCCTGAAATTTGAACGTAAAGCTGGATATATTCACGTAGTTAGATTCTATCCAATAGCAGAAATACCAACAACTCTCACCATATTAGATTAGCGTAATTAGGACAAATCTAGCTTTCCATAATCTAAACTTGTTTGACATTAAAAGTTTACAATAAATACATTAATGCTCTCCGAGAAAGCCAAATAGGCAATACTCAAGAGTTTTCAGGAGAAGTCTTAGTCGCCCTCAGTAAAATTCAAGAATGTATTTTTGAACAATCGTGCATACTACCTAAAATTCTAAACTGGAGATTCACATGAATGTAGAGATTTTGTCTACTAATTGGAAAAGTCGACAACGACATAGCTTTTCATAACCCCTCGATCCATGGCTTTAATGATAAGTTCGCAGGGTCGACACACGAGCACAAGTTCAACTTCCTGCCAGGCTTTCTGAGCCGAGGTGAACTTAAGCTCACAGCATTTCTGGACTGATGACTCCGTCACAAACTGTAATTACATAATAACCATACCGTTATTAATATTGCATTTTTAAATTTAAAATAAAACAATTACATAAGTTTGCGCATGCAGAAGTAGTCGCAAAATAAGGTTTTCGGTGAATTGTGCTAACAAATAAGAGCTTCTCCAGAGTTATACCTTAGGTTCATCAGTAGATTTGAATAGTGGTAGAACAAGAAGACTTTGGCCTGGCTGAGCACCAACATATGAGCGTTTAATGATCACCCGATTTAGCTCCAGCTCTTGATCAGCTTTGATCAATGCGTCCCACACATCAGCACACCATGATTTTCCATCTCGCATGACTCGTTTTTCTGTTGAAAATTCCACGTTACAAGCAACACAATTATTATTTTGCTACTCCAGGAATGAAGCATAATGGTTTGGAAAATAATCCTGAATTCAGGCACGCTAGATACGTAACTCAAAAAGGTTGCTTTAAGTGTTTATTTATTTTGTTTGTTGCTCGAAAGCGTCAAATCTCACTGACGATCAACAGAGAAAGCATATCGGTCTCCCCCACCGGGGTAGAAGATTATATTAAGTCAAAGGAAAAATCGACATCACGGGGAAAAAATGCTCTCGTTTGGAAATTTGCGAGTTACCTACTACGAAATGAACCGCTTCATTGCTACATATAACGTGGGGTACTGATTTGAAAGTTTACCTTCAGGATGTATATCTTCAGAAAATGGAGTCATCACACCTACTCCAATACTGAACCGTGACCGGATAATTAGACGAGGTGCAAGATTTGTTAAAGATATTACTGACCCTTGAAGTACAGCTGCATTATATTCCTACATAATAAAAGTCAATAATGCACTGAAGTTCAATCGTGACTACATGAACGGTTACGTGTGGAGCAGATGCCGTAAGTGCGCTTACCTTTGGCACATGAAGCGTCGCCCCGAAACCCCTTATTGCTGTCCGAATGGCGTCCACATAGAGTATGGCGCCTGCTCGACCTCCAGTTACTATCAGATGCTCGAATTTGTGTTTTTTCATTGTGGCTATAACTTTGTCGTTGACGTAGTCAAGAAGGGGTTGAAGGAAGCGGTGTAGTTTCCAGTGTGGGATTCCCAATGCCCCAGTTTTATTCCATACCATATCCGATGCCTCTAGCGCATCTTCAACCTGTAGTAATGTTTTAAAAGTTATTACATATCAGTCATTCAGTTTCTATCAGTGTCAATTTCAATTCAAAACTACTTTTTTTTTACTTTTTGCGCATTGCCTACCTCCATACTCGTAAATCGGCGAAAGTGGTCCACAAAACTTGATGGTACGAAAACGTAGTAATTCTGTTTGGAGAGTGGGTCATAGCGATTTTTGGCATGCTCGAATTCAGTCATTAATTTCAACCATCCTGCGTTGTACTTGTGCTGATAGTCAAAAATGTATGTTGGTGTAAAAACGGTTGACAGCTCGGCTTCAAATAAAGACTCGGGACCTACGAAGAGAAACTCATTTTGCATCACTCATGTTCTTGAGAAAAAGTAGTCACATACATTCGTATCACCGTATGTATACAGCTCCCATATTCTCCCGCATGTTAATCGCACCGGGCCAGTGTATCATCAGTTTCAAAGTAGTCCAAGTTGTGCTTTTAATCTACCGAGAAATGCTGGGGCAATACCTGGTGGTACGAATGTTTGTGACATTTTTTAGGAATACGAGAAAAGACTACGTACTGTCGATGAGGGGATCGCTCCGAGAAATTAGCAGCTGTCTCATTATACCCTCAGTAACTTTAAAACCGCTGACATGTAAGTAGGACGCCCCAATGTCAACCGAGAGAAATGAGGTTTCTGACACTGTTAAACAAAGTGTATCCCCAACATGAATTATGGATTTAAATTTGACTTGGAATAAACTATGTATGCGGATCATTTAAACCTTTGGTATTTGTCCCATTTGTTAGTTTTGACTTCAAGACGTGAAGGGAGTAAAGGCCCGTTGCGCAGGAATCTTCTATCAATGCGACTGAATCGGATTCTTTTAAAACCCCAGCCTGTAAAAGTATGCAATTCAATTTCAATTTCGCCATACGTAGTTATCACATCCATTACCTATATTCGTTACATAATACACTGCACAGAGCAACTGTGAATTTCATTACTATATGTTAACTGCATTGCATGAGCTATATGGCCAATCGACTTACCTCAAGTGCAGCCTCGCGTACTAGTTGTCTAGCTCTCTGATCAAATGTTGAAGGAATAGCGACAAGCAAAACTGTTGGTCCTAACGGCGCACCTGCAATTAGATAAATCAGTAGACATCATATATTAACTAATCGCCCTTTTAAGTGCCATGTTATGGTATACCGTTGAAAAGCTTGGGGTATTATTGGGCGGGGAAGCTTATGCTTAATCCATTGCTACATTTTTATTACCAAAGCGGCTCACCTTTTTTGCTTTGAGTAATCTGTTCTAATGCTTGTCGTCCGTAATGTCGAATGGCTGACTTCATCATGAAAATTAAATCTTCATCACTTGTCTTTGAGTCGATGATATAAGGGAATAATTTGGCGTCATGAAGATTCTCTCTCCACCTCCACATTATTTGTCCGTGTGCATCATCTGTAAGATATTTGTCTAGGGCTTGAAATCCAAATCCTGGTCGGATAGAATCTGCGCTCTCTCCATCTTCCTCGCCATCAAGGTACAAATCATCAAACATTATCCAGGAAGGGGCTTTGTGCGTAGCTGGACATGAGGAACCTGAACAAAAATTGCAAATTTTTTAAGCTTACGTCATTCTCGTAGTAACCCGCGTCCCTGCGGGACTGCATTTTAATAACTACTAAAACCTTACCTCCATCTACATTTCCAATTCGGACAAACTCAGATTCCTCTCTAATCCAGTAGGCATAACCACTTCTTCGACTCCCCAAATCTAATGCTATAACAGACGAAGGTAGCTCGTCCCTTGGGTGAATTTGTTCTTGGTTAACCTAAGTGTCAAAATTAATTGTGTATTTAAAAGCGAAAATTTTGCATGTTGTATTATGTACCCTTGTATGCTACTTCTAAAACTGCAGCAATGTTTCCAAAATAAAAGCATCCGTAGTTTATAGCCCACTTTGGCTCAAACGACAATCAAAAACCGTAACGCATGCAACTGCAACGATTTGAGTTGCACAATTGCAATTAAGGGCAATTCACAACAAACTGGGATGTTCATTACTGCGCGCGATACGACTAGATGATTTCACATTCTTGTCTTGATTATTTTTTTTTATTTACCTTCACATTAGCTATAGAGATATATTCGATTGAATTTTCTCTCTCATCGTGTTCAATACTGCTACTATCCTCGTAGAAATTGATAACCGCGTCAACAATATCTGGAACCGTTGTTGACGTCTTGTCTTGTAACATGTCTTCACAGAAATCCTTGAGAGAATCCCGGAGGGATGATCTATTCCTATAAAGTTATCGATATCTAATCAATCAGTGTAAAGCTCAGGATGCCAATTTTTGTTTTATGCCCAAAGGCCACTGAACCCGAACCAGGCTACATGGAGAAAAAATAACCTGTGATCCTAGTAATTGCATCAATCATCAACTTAACCTTTCCTGCATTGTATTCAAACTACAGAGGGTATTAGTCATTAGCCAATCAGATAGATTTTCGGGCATTTTTGTTAGTACTAAAGTTACTTTTAATGTGGTTGGATTTCACAGACGAACCATGTAGGCAGACTGTATTGCGCAGTAGAAAATTTAGCTCATGAAATTGGTGCTGGTTACAAAAGGCATGTTTAAAAAGAAATTTTGTACCACCCTCTGGCTGATTTTACATGAAGAGAAATGCAGGTGGTTCATTTCAATTTTTGTATTTGATCAATTGGACGAAATAATTTTAAAACATTTTCTATACAACATGGAAAGTACGCGACTTGGTTGGTATTGTCGTACCACGTTCGATAGCTCACATCTTCAGTGACCAGTGACAAATGCCTGCTCGTACTCACTTATGATTAATCCGGGGTTATTATGTGATATTTGTATACACAAGTTTGTTAAGTAAAAAGTTCACTTTCATCTATATTTTAAAGAAAGTCAATTACCACTCCGATTCATTTTTTGATATTGTTTTTGAAGCAATTGACTCATTGTACTTCTCATCGTTCAGGTTGTTCGTAATACTGTTGGAAATGTTGGGATGGCTGATTCCATAACCCACAACATGACGGTTCACAGCTTGAACTGGCACGTACGCAGATGCTGTCCCATTCTCTGTTAACGAAAATAAAAACTGCATTATTTGGGGATCTTAAATAGTCAAAAGAAAGTCCATTTCAGCGAGGAGGATACAATCATATAATAATCAGATACTTGTATTGCGACGAATCTACGGATATCAAACATATACTTATTTGACTACTTTCCTGTGTGATATCACAACAGCCTCTGCATGGTTCATTAACAAGTAATAAGTCATTGTAAGTACGTTATGATTATATGAGCATTTCTCATGTAACCTTGTACAATTTTTGGTCTCTCCCAATTTACTCCCACATCACATGTATGATCATATCATGGGTTTCCTTCGAGTGTCATTGGCCCGTACACGAAGTGAAATAATACACGAGAATAATAAAAAGGGGAAAATTCGTACTGTCGTTCGTTACTTCATTAAAAGTAGTTTTCCCTCTATTCTGGGCAAATTGAAAATTAACTAATGGGAAGTTATCAAAAAAGTAACCACTACACCTTTTCAGGCACTGTTTTGCATGCGAAAGGCAACTCGTTCGTAAATTCTATAAAATTACTTCAATTTTACCAACTTTTTTTTGGATATAACTACCACCATTTCCAGCCAAATTATCTTCTTTCGTATTGGTTTACTTACGAGAGAAAACATTGCTACACTTCATTTCATTTTTCGTGTAGACATTATGTAGCAATTTATTCGCATGATTTTATATATCACGGCATGAATGCATTATTAAATTAAATGTCACGCCACAGGTTACAGCGGGCGTGCGTAGGTATGTCATTCTGTCTGTCGTGAACTGAAAGTTTGTTCACTTAAATATTATGTATGACTAGGGTATTATATAAACATAAGTTGGTAGCACGTTGGTAGTGTTAACGCGAAGTAGAAATATTATGCAATGTATCTTCAAATTAAAAATCATTGAATAACTCACCCATGTTTACAAATTCATTAAATTCAGACGATCTCTGCATCCGTTTGGCAGTCATTTCTGGCGATTCATCCCCGTTGCTACTACTCGAATTGGAAACATTAAGATGTGCATTATCACTTGGATCATCATCAAATATTTTACAGGAGGATGAATTCCCACTTTGTGTCAAACTTAGTGAATACATAATATTATCATTGTTGCATACACCAGCAGGTTCATTAGGTGTGACGGGACTCACGCACGATATACTCTGCTGCTCTTTGTCTTCACTCTTATAGACAGTTTCTTTGCTAACAATGATGTTGTTCGCGTCAAGATTGTTCTTGCTTTCAGAAGAACTAGATGAAATGGTTTTCCTCACAGACTGCTTCTTATTCATCACTGCAGCAGCAGGGTCTCGGACTACCTTTATTTCTTGTGGGCTCTGATTTATTTTTTTATTCAAACTTCGTTTCCGAATAACGGGAGTCACTTCACAGTTTAACGTGACACTACTACCACTACTGTTGCTACAAATACTGTTGGTCTTGACTATGTCCACTTTGGGCACTAAATGTTGATGATTTTGAACAATTTGCTGTGGCATTGAACGATCTAGTTCGTGAGACGTGGTCGAGTAGGACATCGACTCTGCTCGACTGCTTTCGTCAAGACTAAGACTCGTAGAATGGTCATCGTCTCCTTTATCAAGTTCTAGATGTGGCAAGTGCGCTTCATCGGCGTTTTCTGAAGTTGACGAAATGCCGTTACATTTATCGTTGCCATCCTCGATAACTGAAATTGATTCGGTTTTATCTGATTGGTCTTGCTTAGTCAAATCCTCATTTTTTCTCACTTTTTCTTCTGGCCCACTTTCAATTTCCTGTGAGCGCCTGCGCGCAGCTTTATTGTGATTTGGCACTGCGTATATTGGTGACTCGGCCAATGGCTTGGAACGCTGCCTTGGCACAGGCTTCACAGTAATACTTGAATCCTTCTCTGCGTCAATTAAAGACGTCACTATAATCTCGGACGGGTTTTTGTACGTATTTTCGCCTAAATGTTCTCCATCAGTTTCCCCTGAAAGTGTCTTACACTCCCCCTTAATCTCGTTAGCTGAGACTCCACTCTCAGACTGCGTTTTTATGATTTTTTCAGTATTACTTCGACCAAAACGACCAAATCGTTTCAGGCTTTCCTTTAGTCGGGCAACTTTTCCTGGACTCCCCTCCACGTTAGCATTGGTAAACTTGTTGTTGCTCACAACTTCCAGTGATTCCAGCTCCGTCACAGAATGTCGTTTTCCCCTCGACGCTACCCCATTATTTAAACTTTTTCCAAGGTTTTGAATCAACTCCACCGAGCCCAACTTTTCCAATTTGCGCTTATCTCCAAATTCACGTGCTTCTGCCTTTTTTTCGCTAGGTTTGCCTTCTTTCCTGATCACTTCAACGAGCACGACACTCGAGGAACCACAGTTTCCACACGGCCTGGAGGGATCCAGTCTCCAATTGTTCAAGTCACGAATGTCTGTTAAGGAGCTGTAGATGTGGTCATTCGGCGAGGTTGTGGTTAGAGGAGGAGACGGGGAAGAACTAGGGTTGCCACTCAGAGTATACCCTAAACTACTTCGACTTCTGTCACTTTGACTGTCATCGTCAACTCTCAACGCAATTCCACTGACAGAGCGCCGATGAAGCAAGCTGGCTGAGGGATGTGGTGGTGAGCGCTCATCTGCCTTCATATGATTTTGCAGGAGAGGCAAATTCCCATTATTACGATGACAATTGTTATTATTTTCACCACCGCCCTTGATTCTGCTGTTGTTCATAGGATTACAACCACTTTGGCCGAATTTGTACAGTGGATTGAAGAAGGGTTGCTCCTCGTCGACTGTCTCTTCTTCGTCTAAGCGTATCCTTTGCAGGGAGCTGCGACGATGATGATGCGGAATCTCACCGTCCCTTGGGATCCTGTAGCTAACATCATCATCATCGTAATCATCGTCTTCCTCTTCTTCTGAGAGTCCCCTTGTTCGTTGCTTACCACCTCTCTTAAACTTGTCGTTGTTGTTGTGGTATGTAAGACTAGGGCTTGAACTGTAAGACTTTAGAGTTCCACCATTTGCTCGTTTACTGCCACAGCTTGACTTGCGGGACGAGGCACAGGAAGAAGGGTGGGTGGTACTGGTTACACTACCACTTTTATTCCACCTGTCGTGGATCAAAGGAAAAGGGAAGCAAACAATCATTAAAATCATTGCATGGATGGTGGTGGTGGTGGTGGTAGAGAAGAGAACACTTATATATAGACGTACATGTTGTTGCATGTAAGTACGACAACTCAAGAAGACAAGACCAGAAGCAACCACTTTTAAATGAGATTTCGTGAATGCACTCATACCAAATATGCTTGCACTTGCAGAAGAAGAGTGTGCAATGAATTTTGAAAAAGAAGTGACAGCAATGTGATAGTCATTCAAAAAGGAACTGAATTACTTACATATATAAATCAAAAGCAAAATGCATATACCTAGAAACATGCGCATATCTATACAATCTACCTTAGTTTAGCAAGTAGTCTCAGAAGAGAAAGAAAATTGGGGAGACATTACATTATGAGCCCACCATTGTTCACTTTTTACTTTATTACCAAACACAAGAGTCGTCGCCGCTTCAGGATTCAGGAAGAGACTCTTGTTGAAAGGTGTATGATGTAGGCGCGTAATATGCGTAGTAAAGAAAGAAGATTTAGGTCACCATAATCATCAGCTACATGTAGAAATAAACCATTGCAATGAGGTTGAAACAGCAACAAGTAGCGCATCGAAAGTTTCATGACATGACTTACAATTAGTAATATAAGTTGGTTGGTACGAACAATACGCGAACTAGGAACACAGGTAAAAACTTTGGGGTAAAATACATAGCCCGTTTTAGTGAGGCAGGCGTCAGTATTTATGCTTATTGTTTGGTTGTATAGTGTCTCGTTACGTTAATAATTTGACTGAGCTTCCTGAGGTCAATGGGTAGCATGAAAATTGTCAACTGACCAGGTTTGGACACCAATGAAATGCTGCAAGGGGTTTCGAGTTACATGCTAACGTTCCGCTGCGGTATTTTTCTTGTTTTTTGACCTTGAATGTGAAGTCAGGCCAGTCGTTAAAATTACGGTCTTTTCGAAAACTTTACGGTTTATCAAAGGCATACTAAACCTTAATCTACAATTTGCTATCATATCCAATAGCCTTCTATTACGTACGTAGTAGACTTCAATGTTGTCAGTTTCTTATTGTGTGTATGTCGCTTTGCGCTACTTAATAATGGTTATGTATCGGCAAAAAATTCCTGCTTAAATTAGTAATGGACAAATGCCTGATCCTCATTACTAGGGAATTAACAACACTACCGATTTCACTAATGCTGTGTATAAAGATTACTTTCACGCTTCAGAGATTTTTCATTTCATATCATGAAATACAAAAATACAACCATTTTTTGGTTTACAAGAATGAGGATAGACGTTTATAGCGAATTTAGAGAAGATATAAAGGCAAGATGTTTTGACAGTTTTTTTTCCATTACATGCTTTCACAACAGAACAGAACATGTACAACATTTTAAAGCGTCGATCAGCGGTACAAATTATACAATGACACGTTGAACAGTTTTAATGTTCATGTGGAATATTGCATTACGTTTTAGTGCCTTCGATGCTGAATAATTTGTAAGTATTTCCTGACATATTTTAAGAATGATTAATATTAATTAATTCGGTATTGTGTATTACATATT